>JADBJO010000136.1:15000-17500 GCA_016801955.1 Conus betulinus | reverse complement strand
TCCACAGGGAGCAGTCAATGTCAAGTCGTCAAGAGGCAACCCACCGGAGGAGACACTGCACTGCTGCCGAGTCACTTCAGTGGTGTTCAGTGGCGCCTGTTCTGATCTAACATACGCAGGACACCACCTACTAAGCCCCCTACTGACGACAATAATTGCTTAGTCGCGGAGCCGGCGTGAGTGAGCTCTCCCTCCGGAGGGCGCCACCACGTCCGTCCAACGACAGCCCCCATGGACTCGCCGATACCGGTGACCCCGACGGAACCAAACCAAGGCCACAGACGTGGAGAGGACATCGAAACTGAGGTCACCATGAGAGCAGGGCATGAAGGGCCACAGAATTTGAGACTTTTTTTTTTACGCTGATCGATGAGAATGAGATGATTATGATAAGATGATGCTACGGATTTCCATTTCGGTCTGAGACTACATGACAGGGCTGTACTCTACGCTTCCTTTCATAATATATCCCGGCGTCAACCAGGCCCGAGAGATACAGACACCTGCAGTGTTGGTCAGGAAATTTGAGCAACACACTCTCAGAAACGCATCCATTAAGTGGATGAAACTCGACTGTGTGGTCCCAGTCTTCCCAACTGAGCCCGCAGCAAACTCAACTCTGGGTGGAGCCGGTCGGGGCAGAAAAACCCACATGACTTCTGATGGGATTTCGAACCCACGACCTCCCAGCCGGAACGCGACGCTAACCACTTCGCCACGGCGGCTCCTGTGGTCGATATATTGTAGACGTCCTGAACAGTAGAAGATACTGTTCGTTCTCACAAGGTAGGTTATTCGAAAACTGGTGAATCCAAAACAGTGATAGTGAAATTTTGACAATGGAAAGATAAAATGAAACTGATTCAAGATCGTAAATTTCGCCATGAACTGGAAAAGAAAGGTGGCATTCTGGCAAACGATCCGATAAGCAGACAGGCAGAGACAGTGGCGAAGGCAGAGCGAGCGGGGGAAATGCGGCATTATTTATTTATTTATTTATTTTATTTTTATTATTTTTTTTTTTAATTTTTTTGTCAGAGGCAAATTGACTGCTGGACCCCCGCAGACCCCCGATTCACGAACACACACGAAAGTAGTAGCGCTGGAGGCGGCACGAGGTGACATCGACAGGATGAAGGATGGTACGAAACGGAAAGATAAGCAGATCAGCGTGAATTGTGACAATATCGTAGTTTTAAAAATACACAAAACGTTATTTGATGTACATAAAGATGTAACGATACTGGCTGCCTGCTGTATGGTGCCTAAGAGAGGACGACTTACAATCACTCCGTAATCAAAGACGGTACATTTCTTTATGCTGGAAGACATTTTGTTAGCAATAACCGGAAAAATCGATTCCAGTATTCCTTTATGTGGTGAGTTGAATGCTCGTGCAGGTCGTCAACAACCAAAACTTGAGCATATGTCAAACTTCTTTCTTGGTGTTGAACAATGATTACGAGGATGTTATTGTTGTTGATGATGATGATGATGATGATGATGATGATGATGATGATGATGATGATGATGATGACGACGACGACGACGACGACGACGACGACGACGAGATGATGAGAAAAGAATACACAACAATGAAAGAGAGAAGAAAAAAAGAATTCGATGATGAGAGTCGAGAGCATCTGCTCACGATTCCAAACTGTTCTGGTCAATAATCAGATCGATTAGCAGAAAACCAGTCATCTACAAAGCAGTGATACGATCACTTTTTTAGTATTCAGGTGTTTTTTTTTTCACGACTCGGAAGACTCAAATATGGAGGCAGACAAGAGAAATATGTACAGAAGAGCCAAGATTTAACAATGAGATAACGAGAGATTAACTTATAAGCAGCATAAATCAAATCAAATGTGGCAAAAGCACGGGGCAGGATAAAGTGGTTTGTGAAATATTTAAATGTGCAAAACTCAGATGTTATTGATTTTTCATGGTAGCTCTGTTTAACTCGCTGATCGACAAACGAATCTTTGGCATGGTTAAAACCCATAATAATCCATTTTACACAAATGTGGATAGTAACAATACATATGATTACCGAGGCTTTGCAATTATAAAACGTTTTAAGCAAAATCTATACTCATATTCTTAATAAAAGATTAACTACGTGGGGTGAAAGAGAAGAGAAAACAGTAAAAGAACAAGTTGGATTTCGAACTGGATATAGCACAGTAGACCACGTTGTATGCTTTACTACAGAAATGTTTGTTTAAAAAATAAAAAGAAAAAAAAAAAATGTGTTTTGCCATAGTTGATTTTCAGAAAGCTTTTGACTGTGAATAGGAATGTCTTGTAGAATATGTTAAGGAAAAATGGTGTGAACTGGACGCTGTCTGCAGCTGTGCGAGGAACACGTGGTGATTCTGTATTTGCATGTATCTGTGAAAAAAGTATTTACTCAGATTATTTCAATTGCCCATGCACGCGGTGTGGATGAAGGATGTCTGCTCAGCCCCCCCAGTTGTTTGCATTTTTCATTAAT
>JADBJO010000136.1:7500-10000 GCA_016801955.1 Conus betulinus | reverse complement strand
CTCTCAAAGTCTGAATGACTGAATAGGCGACTGACAGTCGACGACCAACCTCTCGCACCCCCACGCCCTCCTGAAGCCACGCAATTGCCCGCCCTTGGTCATCCTGACTCAGTCGTTGTCTCCGAGGCATGGTTGCAAAAGTGCCGTAAACACAGGCATAAATGCCCACCAGTCTCTCAAAACAGGCTGACCTGTGTTCAGATAAGACATGGGTTGCACGTGCATTGCAGTATTCCTGCAGTTCAGATGTGCTCTGTTGTACAGGCCTGTTTGATTTGCACCCTTTTTTTTCGTACAGTATGTGCACATTCAGTTCACCACTGTGATGTGCATGACACAGACTGAGTTGATTTCTGATCAAATTCAAGTTGACTGATCAGGCATGCAACCAAATTCAGTAAGTTTGGGTGGGTGCAGTGCCGTGTTATTGGAAAAAATAAAGTCAAACAAGGTACCCTAAAAAGTGGTAGTTGTCTTTCAATTGTTTTGAGCAGTAGACTGTATTGTAGCGCGGTGTTACAGCACATTGGTTGCTTTTACATTTTTATTTTTACTTTTTTTCTTTGTTTTCACGTCCAACTTTTGTACTCTCTCTCTCTCTCTCTCTCTCTCTCTCTCTCACACACACACACACACACACACACACACACACACACACACACACACACACACACACACACACGGGCGCGCACGCGTGCGTGAACGAACGTATAATTGTATACACACAAACCTAAAACATGCTTGCGTGTGTATGCATGCGGAGACACACACGCGCACCATACAAACTAAGCAAGATAATCTTTCTAGGAATACACTCCTCCCCTCTCATCGTTGTTCCAAAAAGAAAGAAATCCCCAATCCCCTCTGTCTTTGATATCCTACCTCCCGTTTTACCTTAAACCTTATTCTCAAAAATAATGGTTTAATTGAAATGAGTATAGTGTGTACACGAGAGCATGCGCGCTGGCGCATGCTCCCCCCCCCCCCCCCCCTCCCCCCCCCCACACACACTTTCTTTGCCAGGGTTAGTTTCTCTGTGGCTTTGTTGTTGTTTGCTTGTTTTTCTGCTTTTTAGGAGGAGGGGGTGCATTTGTGTATTTATTGTGTTGTAAACATATAAGAATTTAAACTGTCAGCGCACCACACATTAATAGACGAATAACCCGCTTTGTATGAAACGTTGAAACATGAAAGTTAGCATGTGACTATCCATCTGTAAACAACACACTTACATTGCATGGTGAGTGGGAGTTAGTTTACCTTTAGTGTTTACCTTGGGTGGGTGAGAGGATGGGCAGAGAGAGAGAGAGAGAGAGAGAGAGAGAGAGAGAGAGAGAGAGAGAGATACTAAGCGATATTTAGGGTCAACAACAACAACACAAAACAACAACTTGATTTAGAAAACAACAATAATGACAACAACAACAGCAACAACAACAACAACACACAACAACAACTGAGGAAATAAACGTGTTTGCAATTCATTCCAGAACATGAACTTTTGTGTTTGCAATGCAAAAATGATAGCCACCTAAACCATGCCATCCTCTATCCCCCACCTTCTTTCCCAATTGGTACGCGTTGAAGAGGATAGAAAGGCAGCATATGAGGGTCTACACGCCTTGTCCACCTTGCTTTAACTTGGGCGCAGACCAACACGTGTGGGAGCTCGGAGTTCTTTTAATATACTCTCTCTCTCTCTCTCTCTCTCTCTCTCTGTCTCTCTGTGTGTGCGCATGCGCATGTGTGTGTGTGTGTGTGTGTGTGTGTGTGTGTGTGTGTGTGTGTGTGTGTGTGTGTGTGTGTGTGTGTGTGTGTATGCGCGCGCGCGCGTGTGTGTGTGTATGTGTGTGTGTGTGTGTGTGTGTGGTGTGTGTGTGTGTGTGTTCGTTCGTTCGTATTTCTGTTTAACGTCTGTTCACTTTGAGTGATATTAGGCGTGAATGAAAGAAAAGAGTGACTAACTGAATGAATGATTAAACGAATAAGCCTATGTGTTGTGTAAGTATGAATGTAGGCCTTTGAATGTGAGTGTGTACGTGTATGTATCTGTATATGTGTCTAAACTGAACAATAAACAGATCAATAATCTTAAATACAACAATTAGTGGGGGAAAAAACAAACCTTACATATAGCAAGAATACAAAAAATCCTTCACCATCTTGAACAAAATGAGTTAGCTCAAAACTATCTAAATAAAACCCCAAATCGGACTATGTATTAAGTATTCAGCAATTTCAAACAGCAGAGAATGATGATCGAAAGTAGATCTTACAAGTTTGTTTTTCAGAAAAAGTATTGGATCGTAATGATATGTTGGTAAGAAGGTAGTCAACTTGTGACAATTGAACAAAATGTGGTTCAGTGTTATCTCTTTACCATAAATTACAATTAGTATATTTTTTCTTTTTTTTTTTTTTTTTTTAACTAAACTTTGTTTTCTAGGCATTTAGCTTTAATCGAATTATAAGGGACGATATTTGTCTGGAATAATAATCT
>JADBJO010000136.1:0-2500 GCA_016801955.1 Conus betulinus | reverse complement strand
GAATATCGTTCAACAGTTCATCTCACGTTGGAAGTCTTCCAGTCAGCATTTAGTTGGGTGGTTCCTTACAACCCGCTAGCTCTTTCACAATGATCTTCCTCGTTCTTCAAGTCTGGAACAAATTAATGTCAGAAAAAAAGGACGATGTTTCTTGGCATTTGCAGTAAAGAAAACGTTTCACGCAGTGGTAGTGTGTGATGTGTCATCATCTCATCTACGATAAGCACAACAGAAACAACAGCAACAAGAACAGCAAAAATGATGACGATGATGATAATGATAATAATAATAATCATCATCATATTATTATCATTATCATTAGTACGTAATAGTATAACTGATTGAAAACACTTATCCAAAAGTAAGCTTAAAGCCCCTTACAGGATTAAAAGATACAAAAATGAAAATCAAAAGAATCAGAAGAAAGAAAGAAAAATAAAAACCTACCAATCAACAATAACAACAACAATAATAATAAGAGTATAATAACAACAATAATGATGAGATGAGTAGGAACAATAATAATAATAGTAATAATGATAATAATGAGGGTGAGTGATGATGATGATGATGGATGATGATAATGAATGTTGATACTAACTGAGAGGCCCTTTTCCCAAAGTAAGCTCAGAAGCCTTACAATGCTTAAAAGATACAAAGAAATGACAAATCAAAAGAAAAGAAAGAAACAAAAATGAAACCTACCATAAGCTCACCACTCCAATCACCTGAAAAATAAAATCAGCCACTGCTCAAAGGACTCAGTGCCATGTACATTTGTAACCCCAAACTCGGCTTTCAACTTTACCCTTTCGTCACCACACACACACACACACCACACACACACACACACACTACACACACACCACAGCACACACACCACAAGGGCGTCACGCACGCACCGAACAAACACACACACACACAGCAACACACACCACACCCACCACACACACACAACACACACACACAACAATATATAGATATATAGATATATATATATTATATATTATACACATAAAAACGCACGCACGACACGCACAAAACACGCACGCCCACGCACGCACACACACACACACACCACAAACGTCACGCCCACACACACACACACCCACACATACACACACACCACACACACACACATATACACATTTACAAACGCACGCACGCACGCACCACACACACACACACGACGCACACACACACACACACACACACCACACCACACACACACACACACACACAACACACACTCTTAGCTCCCCCTACCCGGCCAACCCACTTCTGTTTTTTTTTTTTTTGTTTTTTTTTTTTTTTTTTTTTAAAAGAAAGCATATGCAGTATGTGCGGAAAACAAAACAATCTTCACCGACAATTTCAAGGAGGCTGTGGTTTTCTTTCCGTTCGTCCTGTCGAGTTTTATCATCAATATAATTGATCCAAATAAATCATCCAGTGTAAATACATGTAACCCATAAGGAAGTGACCATGAACATAATCAGAATCTACAAGAGAAGACGTGAGTCGACAAATGATAGTGAATGATCATTGAGACGGGTTAAGTCGGGAAAGAGCATACATTTAAATACACGTCGAAATTCAAATCACCTACAGTTCTTAAGGGGAAGAACCTTAGAATGTATTTCCAGTTAAATACATAACACAATGGCGAATGTATGCATACTTATAAAGTTAAAAAGAAAGAATTTCGCCAACAGCCAACAATTTTCCGCACATAAGTAAAATACAAATATAATGATGATGAGTATAGTAGTAGTAGTAGTTATAGTATATTAGTAGTAGTAGTAAAGTAGTCCGTAGTTAGATTAAGTAATAATAATGATAGTATGCACTGATAGATGATGATGATAATGATGATGATTAGATGATGAGATGAATGATGATGACTGAAATAATCAGATGCATAGATATAACTGAAATAACATAAAGAGTAAATCAATGACTAGATGAAGAATGATTGTCATAATACTTGCCATTTTTTGGCCCATGTAAAACAGAAGTGCAGCCCGATTTGAACTTAGCTATTGTTTGAAGACTTCGGTACTGTGCGCTTGCTTGCAATTTTAATCGAAAGGTTAAAAAGAAAAGATCGCGCGTAACCTGCTTGAGTATATATAGCTAACAGTAGATATTGACGGGGATTGTCATGAACCAAATCCACCTTTTGACATGCTGAACGTCTTGTACGTTCATCTAAGTAGTCCTTTTTGGGTTTTGCTTTTGGATTCTGTTATTATTGTGTCTGTCCTCGAAGAGATCTATCTTGTGAACAATCACTGGTCTGTTTTTCGTATGTGTATGGCAATAGGGGGCGCTGTTTTGGGTTGCCCCATGTTTTGTGTGTTTATTTTACTTTAGGTGGGTCGTGTTGTTCATTACCCTGGTCCTGAACCAGTGAAATGAAAAGACAACCGATGGGCATCGAGAAAAAAAGGGGCCGTGCTGCTATAGGTTCAGTTTCTGGCTGTCATCAGGGTGATCA
>JADBJO010000135.1:1556698-1561698 GCA_016801955.1 Conus betulinus | reverse complement strand
CGATTTTTGCATGCATGCACGCATGCATGCATACATGCATACATACATACATACATGCATGTATGCATGTATACATACATACACATGTATGCATACATACACGTACATGCATGCATGCATACATACATACATACATACTGACTGAAACCATTTACTGTCAGATTAACATAGTGTTGTACTGACATACATACATACATACATACACACATACACACACATACATACACACATACATACATACACACATACATACACTACATACATACACATACATACACACATACATACAGACATACATGCATGCATACCTACATACATACATGCACACAAACATACACACATACATATACACATAAATACATACACATACATGCATACATACATACATGCATGCATACACATACATGCATACATACATACATACATACATACATACATACATACATGCATGCATACATACATACATACATATACATACATACATACATACATACACACACACATACATACATACACACATACATATATATATACATACATGCATACATGCATACATGCATGCATGCATACATGCATGCATACATACATACATACATACACACACACAACATACATACATACATACATACATACATACATACATACCTACATACATACATACATACATACATACATACATGCACATGCATACATACTACATGCATACATACATCATACATACATACATACATTCATACATACATACATACCATACTACATACATACATACATAACATACATACATACATACATACATACATACATACATGCATACATGCATCACATACATACATACATACTACTACATACATACATACCTGCATACATGCATACATACATACATACATACATACAAGATACTAATACAGATAGATACAAAGACAGAGGAAGGGAACTGGACAGACGTAGAAATGAGAAATAGAAGCAGACAGACGAGTGAGTGACTAACACAAGAGAAGGGGAGGGGGAGGCGAGAAACAACAGGAAGGAAGAAAAAAGAATATATGCATAGAGAGATGAGAAGAGAGAGAGAAAGAGAGAGAGAGAGGCAGAAGTCAAGATAGAGGGCAGACAGACAGACAGACAGAGAGAGATAGAGAGAGGGAGAGAATCTTCATCATCCACTTTCCCTCTCCCATCACCATCCTCCCCAACCCTACCGGCCAATCCTTTCCCTCTCCTCCCCCATACCCCCATCACCACCACCCCCTGCTCACACACACACAGCACACACACACACACACACACACACACACACCCACACACACACACACACACACACACATACTCAACACACAACACACACACACACACACACACACACACCACACCACAGCAGGTAATGAGAAAAGCATTATCAAGGTCTCTGTTTCCCAGCCCACCGGGTTTACTCAGCGGGCCAGAAGAATCGATGTACGCATTGAAGATTGTTCGTCGGGTAACAACCTACCTACAATGCAACAGCCTGTAGCTCGCACTAGAGAGAGAAGGAGGAGAGAGGGGAGAGAGAGAGAGATGAGGAGAGAATGAGAGAGGAGCGAGACCGGTGAGGAGCGAGAGCGGAGAGAGAGAGAGAGTGAGAGAGGAGATGACAGAGAGAAGAGAGGAGAAGAGAGAGACCGAAGGGAGAGACCTCAGAAGGACACCCACAGAGAAAGGGGGGGGGAGAGGAGGACAGCAGACAGACAGACAGATCAGACAGACGACAGGACAGACAACAGACAGCATAGACAGACAGCAGAGACAGAGACCAGCGACAGCGAGCAGACCGAGAGAGACACAGAGAGAGAGAGACAGAGAGAAGAGACAGAAAAAGAAAGAGAGGCAACACAGAAGAGAGGAGGGAGACAGAAGACAGTCGATAGACAGTCAGAGACCGACAGACAAACAGACCAGAGAGGGGGTGAGAGAGAGGGGGGAGAGCGAAGGGAAGAGATGGAGAGCAGGAGACAGGAGAGGAGGACGAGTAGGCAGACAGGGTAGAGGAGGAGGGGAGGGAGGGGCGAGAACCGGCGGAGAGAGACGGAGGATTAGGCCAGATGAGGAGAAGAAGCAGGGAGGAGCTGCTGTCTTGACGAGACCCGAGGGGGAGGGCGTGAGGAGAGAGGTGGGAGAGAGAGAGACCGAGGCAGACCGCCCTCAGCAGAGGGGAGGAGCGAGAGAAGAGGAGAGAGGAGACAGACCAGTGAGGGAACAGAGAAAAGGAGGGGGGGGAAAGAAGCGACAGGCACCAGCCCGAAAGAGGACAAGAGAAAGACAGACAGACAAATGGACAAAACAGGGAGACCAGAGGGAGAGACAGAACAGACTGACGAAGACACACGAGATCAAACCAACACAAGAAAACAAAACATAGACTCCCACTGAGGGAAAAGGAAAAAAAGGTACAAAATGGGTTTAAGATCATAAATTGAATTACGCAGAGGCTCTCCGTCGTTGGTAGCACAATCACCACATAACACGCAAGTACTAATAAGAAAAAAAAGCCGAGATTCACAATTCACGATGCACCATGGCAGCTGTGTGCTACTAAATTTTGATAACGAGGCTGTGTGCTACGCAGCCCCTAATAAACGGGAGTCGCGGATAAGCCACTGTACCACCATAGTGCGCGGGCCTCAGTTCCGCACCTGTTCCGAGTCACGTAGTCCACCATGTGACGCCCAGTCATTCGCCACCTTTCAGACCGGGGTACAAACCCATGTGCGCCAGAATCGCCCCTTTTCAGCCGTAATCCGACATTGGCGCCAGGTCCTAGATATCCTCACCTTTCAGCCGTTAACCACCCATGTCGCGGCCATCCGCACACTTTCAGCCCGTAACCACCATTGGCGCCAGTAACCGCACCCGTATCAGGCCGTACCACCATGGCAGCCAGTCCGCCACATTCCCCCCAGCCCATACCACCATGGCGCCAAGTCCGCACCTTTCAGCACGTCGTCCACCACCCAGGCGCCAGTCCGCCCCCCACCTATTCCGGGCACCGGTCAGTCACGTTCATTAACTCCACACTAACCTCCTGCTTAAACACTACACAAAACCACACACAACACCACCCACACACACCACACACACACAGACCACCACACACACACACACACACATACACACACACCACAAAAAAAAAAAAACGAACACACAACGCACCTCGCGCAACCAACCCACACACACAAAGCAGCACGAACAAACACAACCACACACTCACACACACGTGCATATGTCTAACACACATGCACACACACCCCCACCCACACAACACACCACAAACACACATAAACAGGCACAAAGCACACCCACAGGGAAACACACACAACACCACCACACACGCACACACAAAAACACACACAAGCACACACGCACGCGACGCACACAACCACACCACACACACACACACACAAGACCACACACACGCAGAGCACGCCCGGCACACTCACGTCACGCACCAACACACACCCACAAAGCACACACACACGACACACGCACGGCTCACACCACACAACACTACAACAGGCACCACACACACCACACCCACACACACACACCACATACGTATCTTAATCCTGGTCCCAAAATGTTCTAACCCCACCACACAGGGACTCTATTCCTTTCCTCACCAGCCCTCCTCAACCTCCCCCCCTACACCATAACCAGGGATATCCCACTCGCCATTCATCTCATCTCATCCCCTCTCTCTCTCCCCCTCTAACCTCCCTCCCTTTAATTCCAGCATTTCCTCTCAAGGAGAATTATTCATGCAGTGTCCATAAACTCTTGTTTCTCTCCCCAACCAGCTCCCTTTTTTGTTTTTCTTTTAACTGTCCCTGTGACTATCACGACGTAATGTGGTGTGTGTTTGTGTGTGTGTGGTTTTGTGTGTTTGTGTGTGTTTTTTGTGTGATGTTGTGTGTGTGAAAACTTGATTAATCTTGGCGCTTTAGATTGGGTTAGGGCATACGTTAAAGGACATGAAAGAGACCTCTTAGTAGAATAGTAGTCTTAGTAGTAGTAGTAGTCGAGTAGTAGTAGTAGTAGTAAGTAGGTAGTAGAATTAGTAGACAGCAGCAGCAAACATCAGCCGCAGGAAGTAAGCAGTAAGCAAGCAGAAATCAGCAGAAATAGTAGCAGTAGTAAGTAGTAGTAGTAGAGTAGTGTGGAATACGAGTAGTTCAAAACCCCCCAGCAAGCGAGCAGAAAGCAGCAGTAGCAGTGAATAGTCCGTAGACTTTGCATCAGTAGTCAGTCAGCAGCAGTCAGCCGGCTTTACCTGAAGTAGGAGGAAAAAAGGCAGGAAGGAGACAGGACGGAGGAAAGAAAAGACAGAGAGACCAGAAGAGAACCCCCCCCCGAACCCACCCCCCCCCCCCCCCCCCCCCCCCCCCCCCCCCCCCCCCCCCCCCCCCCCCCCCCCCCCCCCCCCCCCCCCCCCACCCCACGACCCATGAGACAAGACGGAGAGACGACAGGAGAGGCAGAGAACAGACGAGACAGGACCCTGGCATGACAGAGGGGGAAGGAATACAGGACAAACAGACGGAAGAGAAGAGACAGAGATTGACAGAGACAGAGATACCTGCATCGTACGTATTTAGGATTCACAGTTTCAAACCCTGGTGATATTTTTAATCCCTGAAGTAGAAGTTTCGTCCATCGGTCGTCGCGTCGTTCACTGTTGTTGTTGTTGTGTTTGCTGTTGTTGTTGTGGTTGTTGTTGTTGTTTTGTTAGTTGTGGTTGTTTGTTGCTGTTGGCTCTGCTGCTGCTAAGCTGCTAAGTGTTGCTGCGTTGTTGTTGACGTAAGAGGACAGGAATGCTTAAGGGACAGAAATGACTGAGATTGCCTGATCGGGCACAGTTAAAAGAGTTTCTAAACAAATGGTCCAAAAAAGCAAAGTCAGATCGATCTGAAAAAGTACCCTCACACCACACACCACACACACACACACACACACACACACAACACACA
>JADBJO010000135.1:1526698-1539198 GCA_016801955.1 Conus betulinus | reverse complement strand
TAGCCGAAGAAAACTGAGAGGGTAATAATTGCAGAAAATCCCCGGAAAAGGAAGAGGAAGGTCAAGGACGTACCCTGGAAGTGTTTCCTTAGAGTAAAAGAACACTAAGTGAGCTCAACTGAAATGAAACGCGTTGATGAACAGAAAGTTACAACGGAAAATGGGATAGTTAATACAGTGACACCTCTCACCAAAGACCTCCCAATAAGGACTCTCACCCTTTAACTTCTTGCTTTTCTGCAATATTTTTCTAGCCGCCGTGGCGAAGTGGAAAGCGTCGCGGACTCTCCGGCTGGGAGGTCGTGGGTTCGAATCCCATCAAAGTCATGTGGGTTTTTCTGCCCCGACCGGCTCCTACCCAGAGTTGAGTTTGCTGCGGACTCAGTTGGGAAGACTGGGACCACACAGTCGAGTTTCATCCACTTAATGGGTGCGTTTCTGACAGCGTTGCTCAAATTTCCTGACCAACACTGCAGGTGCCTGTACCTCTCGGGCCTGGTTGACGCCGGGATATATATATGAAGGAAGCGTAGAATACAGCCCTGTCATGTAGTCTCAGACCAAAATGGAAATCCGTAGCATCATCTTAATCATCCTCATTCTCTTCGATCGATCAGCATTAAAAAAAAAAATGTCTCAAATTCTGTGCCCCTTCATCCCCTGCTCTCATGGTGACCTCAGTTTTGATGTTCTCTCCACGTCTGTGGTCTTGGTTTGGTTCCGTCGGGGTCACCGGTATTGGCGAGCCCATGGGGCCTGTCGTTGGACGGACGTGGTGGCAACCTCCGGAGGGAGAGCTCACTCAGTCTGGCTCCGCGACTAAGCAATTATTGTCGTTATAGGGGGCGTAGTAGGTGGTGTCCTGCATATGTTAAATCAGAACAGGCGCCACTGAGCACCACTGAAGTGACTCGACAGCAGTGCAGTGTGTCTCCTCCGGTGTGTTGCCTCTTGACGACTTGACATTGACTGCTCCCTGTGGATTGCTGGTACCGGGGCCCCGGCGGGGCGGGCCGGACTGTGGCTGTGGACAGGGGTGTCGGAATGAGCGGCGTGGGTGCACTGCCTCTAAGGCGCCGCAGAGGTTGGGACAGCAAAAAAAAAAAATAAAATAAAAATAAATAAAAAAAAGGGAAGTGTCTCATAGCGCAAAGCAGAATAGACCTCATTCTCAAGGAAATAGAAAGACATGAGACATCATCCTTTTGGCGATAATAAAAACAGAGATTAATAAATGTCCAACGGTGAGCTGGTATAATTAGAAGTCACCTTGCGGAAGAGACGACACGAGATGTGCGAGCGGAAGGCCGGGCACGGACACCATTCATTTTAAAGGCAAACTAAACGGCATGGCCACAATACCATCTCAACAACAGCAGCTATTCCTCCACTTCTCTGTTCATTCCCTTTCCCTCCCAAATTTCTTATTTAACTAGCAAACATAATACATAGAGATAAAATCCGATGACGTTTCAAACATCAAAATGATATTGAAAACGAAATAAAGATTTTCAAAAAGGTTTTATTTGCCATTAGAACATGACACTTAAACATTTATACGAAATAGTACTTTATTATCATCATATCACGTCAACAGTAAAAGAAAAAAAAAAATGTTCATGAGCTGTTTTACTATTCAAAGAATTATTTACTTCAACAGTCCATTTTTCCTGACAGTACCTCTCACCAACACAACGAAAGGTAAAAGCAAAACCAATGCAGACAAGAAGATGGGTGTTCTTTTCGATTGGAAGCAATACAAGTTTGCAAATGCAAAGGCAGTACGAAAACATGTTTTGCGGAGAACATGTCACTGTATAGTTGTAGACACTCGGCTGCGCCCTTTCATGAACCCATCATTTTGGGCCTACTCTTCCAGAAGTTTTGCGAAAGAATGAGTCGTGAGTATTGTTTAGAGGAAGATGAGCGTATACATGTGTGGGTGGGGGAAAGGGGGGGGGGGGTGTCATCTCTAACATCATCCAAGTAGATATTTGAACTGCAGACAGGATGAGTTACGATGATTTTAATCTTTATTGTTTCAGAGGCAGCCGCTTCTGTATCTCCACCAGTCTGTGTCCACTTTTGTCTAGTAGACATGCAGGAACTTGATAACATACGAAATATGCTTTGCGATTGTTCTCTGCATAGTGTGACGAGCTCGTGTTCAGAGCCAGTTTGGCATTTACTTTCTTTCGAACTGTTCTTTGTGTAAGTTAAATAGGGTAAACCAAAAACTCAGAAAAAAAGAGACCCGTTTGCGACGGATAATGTAAAAGACAAGAAAAACAAACAACATTAAAACAGAAAAAAAAGGATTCTCCCCAGACGTAAAGCCAAGTCACGAATCTTTTGCTCGGTGTTACGTATCTTTTTTGTTCGTTCGTTTGTTAGTATGAGTTGACCTCAGCAAAACATTACCGTTCAGAGAGATAAACATCAAGATGGCTCTAATGTGCGCGATTCTTTTTCGCTCCCCATGTACTTTTTTTTTTTTTTCCTTTAAAGTGTGTCTTTCATCGATAATTCCCTCCACCCACCCCCTCTTTTCTTCTCAAAAATTGCCGTCCCCCATAAAACCCAAGCAGTCAATAAAAAAAAAAAATCACACTTGTAGTCTCGTTCTATATTCCACCTTGCATTAAAGCTCACTTGAAGCTGATGAAGCTCTCATGGATCGAGACAGATCAGCGATGGACTCGTCCACCTCCAGCCCCCGCACTTTGCTGCACTAGGAGTCACCTGAACGATGGATTATTCATCTGAACCTGTTCGATCTCGTTAGACCATGTTCGTCGAAACTGGATAGAAACGGGTACGCTTTAAGAGAAACGGGATCCTTTGCGTTTATGTGTCAAACATCGAGAATCAATTATTGGTACAAAGCCAGAAATATTAGAAAATCAGACTCAATTTCCAACGTCAGACATGAATATGGGTTGTTTTTATTGTCTGTAAATCTACTGGTTCTTTTATTTCCTGTCTTTGGCCAGCATTGGCATTTGATTTTGATTGCATGATTTTTTTCCCCAATGATTTATTCAGTTCAATTCAAGAACGTTTATGATCGCTGAAATGCACCGCGTCATTAGGGAATCAACAACAGAATAGTCAGGCCCTGTTCACACGCTTCCATCCCACATAAAACTAGAAAGGGTATTCTGGAGAGCGTAGACCTAAGTGGCAATTGTGTTTCGACAGGGGAAGTAATGGTAGTTATGGGCTGAAAGAGTTATTGCCCGTGTACTTTTTAGTTGTTAATATGATGCGGAAAATACAAAATGTCCACATTTGTAACTCTCAAAATCTTAGATATTTATGAAAATATAGTACTCTGCGGATAGTTATCCATTCGTATACAGTAACTACACAGTGTTTATTTTCAGTGGAAAATTTCGTCTTTAGATCCGGATCCGCATAACGAGATCGGCACCAACCTTTGTTGCGTTCGCTCCTTGGCCCCATTCCACTGTCCACCGAGTTTGGTTAAAATCGGTTAAGTTATGTTTGCAGCGTCTTGCTGATGGACTAACAGACCCTGGTGAAAACATGATCTCCCTGTCGGCGGTAACAGGACCGTGAATACAGAACATCACAAGCCACAAGTTCGCGATCCTCTTGATGTCTCTCTCACAATCTGCCGATGCATTTCAGGACCTGCTGAGAAGATGAGGGCAAATGGCGATAGCAGTCGCCGAGAGACCAGACACCCGAAAGAAGGGTGGGACAGTGGGGACAGTCTGACGTAGGCCGGGCGTACTTCGGGTGTTTTGGAAATCCTGGGAGTTACACGTAGACAAGGTTCTCTAAAGCCGATCACATGGATTCATTCACACACACACACACACACACACACACACACACACACACACACACACACACACAGACACAAAGAGAGAGAGAGAGGAGAGAGGGAGGGAGAGAGAAAGAGAGAGAGAGAGAGAGACACACACACACACACAGAGGGGGGGGGGAGAGAGGGAGGGAGAGAGAGATGGAAGATAGAATTTATATAGGAATGCGTAGGCAATAAAATTGATAAGTCGGCATGGAAGAAGTTAGCATCTAAGACATGAAAACAGAGAAACAGATTTTTTTTTGGATTAAAGAAAGGCAAGGTAATAGGACTGGCACACAGAGAGAGAGAGAGAGAGAGAGAGAGAGAGAGAGAGAGATTTCGAAATGGTATCCACCCCGGTGAATTCCGTAATCACTCGCTGACTGCTGGACCGCGTCCAGTTTGAATGGAAATCTACCCTGACGCACCGCAGTCATCCACCCGACTCAGGTTTCATACCTTGAATCATACAGCAGCCACCGCCACTCCCACGTTCGTTCCTCCTACTCTCTCTCTCTCTCTCTCTCTCTCTCTCTCTCTCTCTCTGAATGTGTATGCTCTCTCTCTCTCTCTCTCTCCCTCTCTCTCTCTCTCTTTCTTTCTGTGTGTGTGTGTGTGTGTGTGTGTGTGTGTGTGTGTGTGTGTGTGTGTGTGTGTGTGTGTTTGCGTGTATATTTGAGTGCCTCATAATAACCCTTCAACAATTATTGCACCCATGAAGTTTAAAAACCTAACGGGGACTATCAAATTAGTCATGCGTCCAACGCCGCACAACAACAGCGCGAGTCGACGGACAGGAACAGACGAGCCAAACATAAAACACAGAGTGAAGAGCGGCCAGGACATTCGAGCTGCCCGGACCTCTATCGTGTTTCACGTGCCGAGTGAGTCCAACAGACCTGAAACGCACATAACATGTCAGCACCGCTTTGGACCATCGGCGCTGCTGCAGGAACACAGGGAGGGACGGCAGAGTGATTACCGCTGTCGAGGAGGTTACACGTCTGAACCCGCGTCTGTTGGTTTGTTTGTCCGTCCGTCTGCAGGATGACGCCAAAATAAACAGACCATTAACTATAACGAAATTGGGGGGGGGGGGGGGGGGGGGGGGGGGGGGGGGCGAAATGGATTGAAGAAAGAACCCGCGAAATGTTGCGTTGGGTCCGGGTCATTGAACGAATTTAGGCCTGTTTCCCCACTTTTACAAACAATTCATGAGGTGACACATTTTTCGACATTTCTCCAGAAACGATACATGGATTTCAACGAATAAAAAAAGCAGGCTTATTTGATTTATTGATATCTATGGACTCGTAAGATTTGGGTGTGGATTTGGATTCCAGCTAATCTGGATCCAAGAAGCAAAATAGCATTCACAGCACCTTAAGGACGGAGGTGGGATGGGGTGGATGTGAGGGGTATTTATTCAGTTAATGGACAGTTGCAAAATGAACTAGAAAAACAACTGCAAAAATCAGAAAAGTATAGCTCAGACAATGAGAAATCACCCATGTCAAACTGTGTAGACATATCTTTGATACTTTTGGAGATGGATCAAGAATGGAATCTGAATTCGGGTACAAAAACATCTAGCCTAACGCTACCCGGACTATAAATAACAAACAAGTCGGGTAACTCTTCCCACTGTGATGTAACAATGACACGCCCATAGCTCCCAAACGCATGCTGCTTCCGGGCACACCAAATAGGCAGACAGAAATGCCGACACGTCCCACACAGAACAAACAAGGAGACATCCTGCCCTGAGAGGATTGTGCGACCTTTGCAGAGGCCTGTTTAATGCCCTGATTGCCCTGCCGGACCCGCACTGATCCCTGCAGGATGACAGATCCACGTTCACAGACCTCCAAACACAGAGACCAGTTAACAATCATCCCACAGTGGTGAATGTCCGAGCCTGATTCACAGCAGACAGGTAGAACAGGTCCACTGTAAACCACCACAAACACTCGGGAAGTTACAGCTAGAGACGATGCAGGAACAAAGGAAGAAAGAGAAAACCCTCCACAGCTAAAGCGTTTCCTGTGGACTCAAGCACCACGAAGAACAACATCGGCCAGTGTTCCAGGTTGCTGCAGTCCAGCGAGCAGACAGGACTAAGCTTTTTATGCAGAGTAGTCACCAGAGTTTTTGTTGTTTTTTCCCCCCGTCTAGTTTTGCTGCTGTGCTGTCATTCCCACTGGACAGTTAACAGACATTTACATTTACCGCATTTGTCATCTCAAGTCAGCTCTCTTATTCCAGCTTACACAGATCGGCTGGACGCATGGACTGAGGGATTGTTTTTGTTTTTCTTAACACTTTTCATCTTCTTCAGGCAGATGTGTTTAGCTATCGCTGGTTGCAGAAATTGACTTCAGTTTTACATAGGACGGAGAGAGAGAGAGAGAGAGAGAGAGAGAGAGAGAGAGAGAGAGAGAGAGAGAGAGATGTTGCTTATAGCCCAGCCGACCGCAAAGTGCAATATCAGGGCTGGTTTACGTACAAAGTGTTAATATTTAAAATGTTAAAACAGTGGAGTGCAAATTGTACAAACAAGAAATTAACAAAGAAACAAAACAAATGGGGATAGTTTTTGTTAGATAACGGAATTTACACTACATGAGAGGGGGGGGGGGGGGGAGAGAGAGAGAGAGAGAGAGAGAGAGAGAGAGAGAGAGAGACAGACAGACAGACCGACAGACAGACAGAGACTTTTCTTCAAATTTAGGTCACTGCACACAATACTGTTCCCCCATTTTTTACGGTCTTGGTCTGATGAATTCTATAGTTATAGAAGCTGTTACGTATGCTCACAGTTTTCATAGAACTTAATCCCCCGACATTTGAGCCATCCACCCAACCCAGTTTTCAAACGCATCAGTAGATCAACTGCAGCACCATTACCATATTCTGACTCTCTCCCTTCTCACGCATACAAGAATACACGCATACACCTAGCGCGCACCAAGTTACACAACACAAAAACACGCGAGCGCGCGCGCACGCGCACATGCTCGCGAATGCACACCCGCCTACAAGCACGGCCGTCAACAAACGCCGTGCCCGCGCAGCGCAAACACACGAACACGATTAAGACCAACACTACATAACGGTCCGGTGACGTGAATGAATGGCCGGACATCAAATATGTAGAGCAACGAGGACATTCTGGTAGCCCTGTCCTCTATCGTTTTTTTCACGCGCACGTCTGGAGTGTCTACAACCGCCCCTCACACAACATGGCAGCATCGTTCTGGACCATTAACGCCGAACAAACGGACGGGGAGGCCAATCGTGTGTACTCATCCTTTCAGGACAAAAAACAAAACAAAAAAAAAACAAAAAAAAAATCAATGTTTCCAGAGCTCCACATGAAAATCAAACTGCCTGAAGCCCAGAAAACGTTAGTGCTCGAGTCTGATTCACAGAGACAGGACAGGTACGTTTGATTTAGCAGCAGCGGGATACCGGATAGGTTACATTACAACAAACGCGCTCCAGAAGCGAGGGCTGAAAGGATGATGGACTTTCGGGAAGTTGTTTACGATCACTGACACTAAAAATACTTTTGCGTTCACTCGCTCATCATCAGTGACTACATCCACCACCACAGACCCAGTTAGCAGACCAGATCTGCTTGTCGATTTGGACGAGTGTGAGCAACAAAAGTGTGTTAAAAACCTGGTTGGGAACAGATTCGATTCTGTATAAAAGAAGAGAGAGACAGAGAGAGGGGGGCACAGAGAGAGAGAGAGAGAGAGAGAGAGAGAGAGAGAGAGAGAGAGAGAGAGAGAGAGAGAGAGAGAGAGAGAGAGAGTTTTAGATTACGCTACATGATACAACAATACACAAGGTTTTATATATTTAACCCGATAAAGTGTGTCAGGACAAACCACTGGAAAGCATCACACACACACACACACACACACACACACACACACACACACACACACACACACACATACACGCGCGCGCGCGCGCGCACAGACAGACAGACAGACATATAGACAGACAGACAGAGAGTGACAGACAGACAGACAGACAGGCAGACAGAAACACTTTCGGGGAACGTTGCCTCAACGAAATGTAAATGAATAAACAAACAAACAATAACCATCGTGTCCTAGACAACGGTACGGAGTAAGTAAGTGATATGAACGAATGGCTCAAACACCAAATGCATGAGGGTGGTAAAAAAAAACAGACAGACATGCGAGCAGCCCAGATTTCCCCGTTCTTCACGTGCCCGCCCAGACAGCCTCAGCCACCCATATTTACCTAACACGTCAGCACAGCTACGAATCATCGGCGCTGAAGAAACAGGGAGACATGTGTGGCAGAAATGATTGTTTTCTTCCCTTCAAATATTCGCAGACCTCCAAACCCATGACAGACAAGAACAATCTTCTAGGCGTGAACTTTAGTGTAAATGTCAGCAGCCGTGCTGAACAGCGACACGGTGAACGACACATGACCCAGAAGTTACAGCTGTGGCTGATGGGGTGGTGGTGGAGAGACGAAGATGAAGAGAAAAATTCAACGCAGAAAGTGCTTGGTGCTCGCTCATGCACCATTTCGTGGCAACATCGGCCATAATCCTAGGTCGCTGCGCTCCAGCGGGCAGACAAGACTCCGCTTTTCAATCCAAATTAGTCACCCGAGTTCTTTTTTTTTCCCCTTCCAGTGTTGTTCTTATGTTGGCAAGTCCCGCAGGACGAACGACGACTGTTGCGATTTTTCATCTCGTGTTAGCTCCCCTTCCAACACACCGCAAACACATCGACAGGGTAGGCGAGCTGATGATTTTAGGGACATTTTTCATCCTTCAAAAGTATATCTTAGGCGGGTGGCTAGTGGTACCTCTCCACATTGACAGAAGACATAAATCGGTTTTACCCGGGAAATGGTAGCATTTGAAACTACCGGGTGGGATGGTGATGAATTCAGAAGAAAAAAAAAGGGGGGGTACTTTGTGGAAGAGACCAAGGATAACACAAGGTGAGAGAGAGAGAGAGAGAGAGAGAGAGAGAGAGAGAGAGAGAGAGAGAGAGCCTTTCGAATTTTGAGTCTGCGCACACCAAAAGGTACTATGGGTTTGTTTACTCAACAGAACAAATTTGGTGATGACCAGCCGGTGCACACCAAAAGGTACTAAGGATTCACTTACTCAACCGAATTAGTTCTGTTATGACTGGTCGGTGCACACCAAAAGGTAGGCCTGCTATGGATTTACTTATTCAGCCGAACAAGTTCTGTAATGACCATCAGTCCACTGAAACACACCTAATTTCGATAGACATTTATCACCAGCACCCAGGCCATCCACCCGACCCAGTTTTCATGCCCGTCAGTTGAAAGAGTCGTCAGCTTCTACATCATCCATAGCTGCCTCTCCTTTCTTATACGTTTGCGCGCGCGCGCGTGCGCACACACACACACACACACACACACACACACACACACACACACACACATTCTGCAACTAAGTTGCAGAACAGAAAAAGTCAGACAGACAAACAGAGACAGACAGAAACAGACAGACAGAGATAGAGACAGAGACAGAGACAGAGAGAGAGAGAGAGAGAGGCAGGCAGACAGACAGACAGACAGAGACAGAGACAAAGCCAGAGGCAGAGAGAGACGGGCGCCCGCACTTCATACGTACAACCCCCCAAATGGCTCCAACGAATTTTCAAATCTATTTTTAAATACTTGATTATGTACAGACCATATATCAAATTTACATTACCATTTTGACTCTATAGCTCTTCATTAAACGAAGCTAAAACGCTCTCGACGACTTTTCAAACTTTTCAAAAAGTCATTTTTTGAGGGAAATCTACTTATGAAATCCTGATATTTATTATTTAAATTAAGTATATAATAATATAATGATTTAGAAGACGTGATAGTAAAAAAAAAAAAAAAAATTAAAAAAAAATCCAACAAGAAAATATGCCGGTATCTACGCGAAAACGAGGTGGGACGGAAGGGACGAGGGGGGGTGGGTGTGTGTGTGTGTGTGTGTGGGGGGGGGGGGGGGGGGGGGGGGGTATCAAAAAAAGAAAAGAGCCCCACTTCGCGATTCTGTGACCGGTTTGGTAAAGCCACTTTTACAGTTTAAAAAGGCACACACACGCGCGCACACACACACACACACACACACACACACACACACACACACACATACACGCGCGCGCGCGCGCATTTAACCAAATGTTCTCTCCGGAAAACGTCAACAGTCGAACAATACTGTGTCCACCACTACACAGTTGGGTGATGACGTGCGTGATTGAACGGTCCGACATAAAGTATGAATAGCGGTGACGACATTCGAGCAGTCCTGTCCGCTATCGTGTTTCACGTGCTTCCTACAGTGTCTACTGTCGGGGGCAGCGCCACACAACATGTCAGCACAGGTCCGGACCATCGGCGCTCAAGAGAACAGGGGCAGGAGGCAGAACGAATGTACTCATCCTTTCTGGTCCAAAAATCAATGTTTGCAGACGTCCGACGAAAGATCCAGTAAAGATCCAGAAGATGTAAAGGTGAAGAGTCTGACTTACAGAGGTAGCTGTAGAACAGATACACTGCGATCAGCTAGACAAGATCCAGAAAATCTTCAACACCGAAGTGTTTCCTGGTTAGGTTTACGCACCATTTAGCCACACCATTCACCATGACCCAGAGTGGTCGCCCTCCGGTGGGCAGACAAGAATAGGCTTTTAAACAAGATTAGTCATACGCGTTTTTATTTTCAACTGACAGTTTTGCCACAGAATTCCTTCGAAACAAACTACAAAGTCATAACGATTATCACAGTGTTTCATGGAATCCCTTAGAAACGAACAACAATGATTGTTATAATAACAACGATGTTCGTGGAATCCCTTAGAAACATTTGAAGATAGTTATTGCAGTTGCTAGTACGCTGTTCCTGTTGCGTCCATCGCGCTAGTATGTTGTAAGGATCAACAATTCATTTTTTCACATCGGACTGCGAAGATTCCAAAGTCACATTTTGAAATCAGCAGGAGATCAGTTTTTCAACATTAACAACTGGGAATTCACAAACAGTTATAAAACAGATCTTCGTCCATTGACGTGACTACTATTTAATGAACAAGATCAAAAACACCCGTCAAGTCCCAGCGGACCTTTTCCAACCGACCCATCCTTGAATTTCCTGACATTCACCGCATGTGTACGTGTCTCCTGGACCTGGTTGATGCTAATGTCTGTCATAACAGAAACCACTATATGTATAGTCTTGTTTCGGCGTGTTCAGCAAGCATGGAAAACTCCGGTGTCTTGTCGTCGTCAAAGCTGTCCTCATCGACCGCCATTAATCCAAGACAGATTGCCGCGAGACGTATGGCGCATCACGCCTTGCTTTCAACGCGACTTCTGCTCTGGTGTCTTCTGCATTTCAGCATGTTCTTGTGGAATCATTTGGAACGAACAGTCATGGGGACGATGAGACGGCCTGTTCCAGCTGTGGCTGGAGAGAACGTGCAAGCGAAAGGAGAGGCATCCTGAATTGTACCACGACTGAGAGGAACTGGTGTCAGTAGGGAGATCAGTATACAGCGTCCGCCTTACACTAAATTAGGACAAGCACTGCAGAAGAACCTTTCAATGATGACTTTCAGAAATCCTTGAAAAATTGGTCTTTCAAGACAAACAGTCTTTGCTGGAAATAAATCTAATGTAGAAAAGATGCGAATAATACAGAAAGAGCGTTCTTTAGTCTCTAATGGAAAGTAAATCTTATTTAGACAAAAACCTAAGTCTTAATCTTCGTCGGGAGTAAATCTTTTGTAGACAAGACACAAATGTTCCAGATTTTTTTTTAAAGTCTTTATACATATGGGATGTCTTTATTTGGAGGATCACTTACCGAGAGATTTCGCAGTAATTAACACAGGCGCAGAGACATGGCAGAAATGCACAGTCTCCTCCTGGTGGGGAACCTCACCGACCTGAAACTGACAACTCCCTACAGCCTGCTGCAGCGGAGAAGAGGAAACAACAAGAAACAACAAGAAACAACAAGAGCCAGCCGCTTAAAGTAAGCGCTTGCAGTGGCTGTGATGTTGGGGGGGGGGGGGGGGGGGGGGGGGGGGGGGGGAAGGGGCTGGAGGTAATTGTCCATGAGCTGACAATTCGGCATTATGCACTTGCCATGAATAAATAAGCGAAGACAGAAAATCTGACCTGATAACCCCAGCACGGCAAGTCGAGTGTAGTGGTTACTTGCAAATGTGCCTGGAATTTCAGCCTACCAACTGATTCCAAGTGAGACATTAAACAAAGCATCACGGCTACAGTCGCACTACCATCACTCCGAAATAATGCTGCTTGCGGCAGAAATTCGTCTAACAAGCATACAGACTAATAACAAGCAAGAAAACTTCCATAAAGAACAAAAAAAGGAAAACAAAATTCCATACTTATCCCTCTACCTCGAGGTGACACATTGCAAACAGCCACAACGACCGATGACAGCAACAACCAGTCCCTTTGAAAATCAAGTTTCCTTGATTATCCTCTATGCCCCCTGTCTGAACTATACGTGCTGTGCGAAACAGCATGGCAAGCAGCATCAGTGTGAAACTGTGGGCATTAATCATTTCCTCATGGGAGCCAAGAGAAAAAG
>JADBJO010000135.1:1519198-1521698 GCA_016801955.1 Conus betulinus | reverse complement strand
TTATTTCCACAGAAACAAGAAACAGCTTTTACATTCAATGGCTAACCCATTATGGCGTTCTCCTTTCCCCAACTCGTAATGTTTCATGGTGTGAAATATTGGGGGGTGTTTGTAATTAGTAGAAGAGGGAGTAGGAAAGGGAGGTGGGGAGGGTGAGTTTGAGATGAGGGTGGGGGGAGGGGGGAGGGGGGGGGCTGCTGAGGAAAGAGTGGAGAGATGTCGTAAGAGAGTTCTGCTTTTTTCTTCTTTTTTTTTTGTTTTTGTTTTTGGTTTTTGTTTATTTGTGTGTCTGTTTTCGTTTGTTTTGTTTGCTCTTTGGGCTGCCATCTATTTCTGTATATTGCCTTCCCTCAAGGGGCCTATAGTCACATGGTCGGAGCAGCTGCCTGCAGAGTTGGCGGTCATGTGTTCGAGCCCCACTGATGTTTTATAGCCCTAAAAAAAAATATTAAAAAAACCTCTCCTGCCTGCCCAGCAGCAGCGAACACGTACTTGATTCAGTTCAGGGAAGGTTGCAAGCGGCGGAAGGATGGGGGGGGGGGGGGATAGGCTCCGCTTTCTTACATGCTGTGCCCAAGACAAGGTGAAACCTCTTCATGGTCATTGACGCAACGGCCACGGGGCTATGAAAACTTGAAACTTTTTTTTTTTCTTCATCTCCACCCTGGAGGTTTTGTTTTCTTCCACGTCTGCTGATTTCCTTGTCTGTCAGCAAGACCACGCAAAAAAACTTTTTTCCCCCTTTCCTTTTTTTTTTCTTTTGTTTTTTTTTATTTAATTTTAGGGGAGAGGGAGAGGGGGTTAATATGGTGGATAGATGGAATGCGGCCTGGAGGACTACGCAATGTCATGTTGACACCGATCCGGATTAAAGGGGCGAATCCAGGATCAGTGTGACCATGGTGGAGGTCTGTGCTGTACCCGGTTCCCTTCTAGTGGGTTTCAGTCCTTTTCGTTGTCACAAATGTATGACCCAATCGACCGTACATACGCGCGACGGACGCTTCCTTAGGGACCACTTTTAAATGAAAAAAAAATCGATGAATAAATGATTAGTAATAAGTGAATAAACGATTAAATAACTGAATAACTAATTAACTAGATAAACACATAAATAAATGAATAAATAAGCAAAAATATATTGATGAATGTGTAAAAGAAATTACATCTATCTCTCTCTCTCTCTCTCTCTCTCTCTCTCTCTCTATATATATATATATATATATATATATATATATATATATATCCACATACGCACGCACACACACATGCATAAGCAAGCAGCGCACACACACTTACACACACACATCCACTCAAACGCACGCGCGCGCG
The DNA here is from genome assembly GCA_016801955.1 of Conus betulinus. Lineage (NCBI taxonomy): Eukaryota > Metazoa > Mollusca > Gastropoda > Neogastropoda > Conidae > Conus > Conus betulinus. Next base: position 1,520,366 of record JADBJO010000135.1, on the reverse strand, counting down.
CACTCTCTCTCTCTCTCTCTCTCACACACACACACACACACACACACACACACACACACACACACACACACTCCACCCCCTCTCCCCCACCCCACCTCCAACCCCCATGCACACGCCGAGAGAGAGAATGATAGGGAGGGGGGATGAGACAGACAGTCAGACAGACAGACAGATTTCTACCCCCTACCCACCCTCCTCAACCCTCCTTCGTCCTCTTCAAACCCCACCATTATCTATTTCGGTTGTAAATATTGATACCAAGAAAATGTGAAAATACAATAACTGCAACAGAAAAGAAGATTGATTTGCTCCAAAAGACGGATTTAATGATATCATAAACTATAGAGTAATGTGTACAAGTACACAAAGCTTCTTGAGCTCATTTCCTGATTTCAGTCAAAAGACAAAGGCCCCACCTTCACCAACCCCGATTTTCACCATCCCCACCCTCTCCAAAACTCGACTTCATTTCCTAACTTCAGCTGCAAGATATAGGCCCCACGTCGCCCCCCCCCCCCCCCCCCCCTTCCCATCCCCTCCCCCCCATCCCCCAACTTTCAAAAAAAAACGTATCTGCAGTGCAAACAATTCTGACATAACTTTTTTTTTTTCTCGGTCTGTTATTGTGACTCAGTGATAAAAAGTAAAAAAAAAAAATACTCATTTAGAGATACAGATATTGAACAGTTTTGGAGAGAGAGAGAGAGAGAGAGAGAGAGAGAGAGAGAGAGAGAGAGAGAGAGAGAGGATGGTGAGGCAGGGGGGGGGGGGGGACCTCTTCTTCCGAGAATGATCTACTGTCGTTTCCCACGACTGAAGCTGATTTTTATTTTAATTACAGCATGCCACTTCTCATGTCAAAAAAGGTGAACAAAAAACACGTCAGTGTTCACACTGAAAGGACGTTCTGTAACCACCTAATGCATGAATTCTTAACTTCGCGTTTTCGACAATGTCTTACAGCTAACGCACATGTATATCCAGTTTGGTTTAGTCAACGATTGCCAGCACATAGAAAAAATCAATCGGCAATTCATGAACTGCGTGTCATTCCTGTAAATACGATTCAGACACGGTTCAACGCCTCATTTCCGACTAACTGACGTGTAAAGAATGCAAAGTACGTTGTATTTTTGTGGCAGTTCGGTCATGACATGATAATGCATCG
>JADBJO010000135.1:1514198-1516698 GCA_016801955.1 Conus betulinus | reverse complement strand
AGACACAGACAGACAGAGACAGACAGGGAGACAGACAGAGACAGACCGACAGGGAAGACAAGACACAGACCAGACCGAGACAGATGGAGAGAGAAAGGGGGAGGAAGAGACAGGCGGACAGGCAGACAGAGAGGGACAAAGAGACACACAAAGAAAGAAGAGATAGAGAATGACAGACAGACAGACAGTGATAGTGACAGAGAGAGAGAGAGCGTGGGGGGGGGGGGGCGGAGAAAGGGGGGGGGGGAGGGGAAGGACAAGAGAGATGCAAAGAAGAAGAGAATGAATGCAAAGAAAGGTGGACAAGACAGGAGAGACCAAAAAAAAAATCGAGAGACAACGTGAGAAGGGAGAGAAGAGGGGGAGGGACACGGAGGGAGGGAGGGACACAGAGAGGAGAGAGAGAGGAGAGAGAGAGAGAGAGAGAGTGAGAGAGAGTGACAGACAGGCAGACAGACAGACAGAACACAGACAGACACGAGAGAATAGACAGACAGACAGACAGACAAAGAGAGCCACATCGCCGCAAAATATGTCTGGGTAAACAATGTTCTCTCTCTTCCCAATACTCTCTGCACTGGACTCATCGACAGCTGGTTTAAAATGCTTAAAAAAAAAAAAAAATCCCCCGTGGTGACAGCAATATGCACTGTAAGCCCATGGCCTGAAAACCGACCCGACCCATACAGCTTGCATGCCGAGCCCCCTTTGTCCCGTGGGCTAAGGTCAGCATGACCCTCAGCAGAGATCGACTTGACACACCAGGTGGTGGAGAAAAAAAAAGCAAAACAAAACAACAAAAAAAAAAACAGCCGATCCCCGTGATCCGCGTTATTTGAACTTCAACACAAAGCCGGTACGGGGGTGGGCGGTGGGTGGGGGGTGGGGGGGGGGGGGGGGGGGGGGGGGGATTGTCACTGGGAGAGACTTGGTGGTGAAGCTTTTCCCTCCAGATAGCCCCAGGAAGAAGCGTGTGTTTGAGATGGACGGGGAGCGTGGTGGTTTGGGTTGAGATGGACGGGGGCGGGGGGGGGGGGTAGGAGAGGTGGGGGGGGTAGGAGAGGTGGGAGGGCAGCGGAGGAACGGGGAGTTGGGGGGGGGGGGGGGGGGGGCGGGGTACCCACACCCCCTGGCGGGGGGGACTGGGGGATTGGGGGTTGAGTGCGGGTGTTACCCGCTCTCTTACTGCGCAAATTACTGGGTCATCGGTCTCCACGCTTGTCGTTGGATAAGACCGGCATCCTGCACGGAGTGCCGTCGAACCGACTCGCTCAGTAGTGAACCGGTCTCCTCCGGTCAGTTTTTCACCAGACGACCCGATACTGATTGTTTCTTGTGGGCTTCCCGGTGCTGAGGCTCAGACAGATTATCCTCGGAGATCACCGAGCATTCGGGCTGCCATAAAGTAAACGTTCTCCGTTTTGTTGGGATCTACGTTCGAAGAAAATATAGCACAATAAAAATAAGCAAGCAGCGCGCGTGCTTGCGTGTGTGTGTGTGTGTGTGTGTGTGTGTGTGTGTGTGCATGCGTGTGTGAGTGTGCGACTATAAAGGAAGAGAATGAGTAAGGAGGTGTGAAACACAGACAAGAAACAGGACAGAGAAAAAGAAAGGGAGGGGGAGGGAAAGATTGGAGAGATTATTGCACGGATTACACACCACACACACACCACCACGAGATAATCGATTCTGGAAGTGTCTCGTCACCCGCTAAATCTCTCTCTCTACAAAACATGTAAACAAAGACGCGGTTAGTCTAAATAGTCTTTCTTCCTTTGATTAATTTCCGCGAAAAGTGACACACATTTTACTTTCTAAATGATATTATCATTATAAAGAAAATAAATTTTCTGTGAACAATTGATAACTTTTTTCTGAATATACATATACTGGACATTATTGTATAATAACACGTAATCCGTAAGGCGGTCATATCACTAAGTATATTCCCTCAGTCTGTCTTCTCTCGGAACACCATCCTTCCTGCTGATTCAATTTACAGTCTAAATTTTATAAGGGATTAGAGGCAGATACTGGGCAAGACAGGTGTGGTTCTTTTGTCTACCAAAAACCACATCGTACTGGAGAAGAATCTGTGAGCACAGATCATCCTTTGGTCGTTATCATTTGAAATTATTTATACAAAAAAAAAAAGCCAGATACGGAAAACAACCTCCAGAACTTTAATTAAACACGTTTCTCGACAACTTTGAAATAGTTTTATACGATATCTAAAATTTAGGGAAAATAGAGATGTTAGTGTTTTTTCCTTTTCATTCAAGTTTTTTTTTTTTAATCATTCGTTTTTTCAAGGGGTACATAGCTGGCGGCTGAGTACACGGTCCCGAAATGTGAAGATAAGGAAATTGATCAGTTCTTAGGCAATGGATGGACTTGACAGTACCACGTGGGTGCCCGTGGCACGTGTGCGTGTATGCATGTGTGTTTTTGTGCGTGTGCGTGTGTGTGTGTGTGTGTATTTGCGTGTGTGCATGTGTGT
>JADBJO010000135.1:1489198-1501698 GCA_016801955.1 Conus betulinus | reverse complement strand
ACAACGAGTTGTGTGAATTACTGTGGTTGGATATCCGAGTATTTTCCAGTAGAAACAGGAATTCGTCAAGGTTGTCCATTTTCACCGTTGGCCTTTGTGACAGCTATATAGAAATTTTAGCAATAAAAATAAGAAATTGTCGTAATATTAAAGGGCTTGATTTATGGAGATCTGGTAACAATATTTTGGCTACTTCAATCAAACTTGCACTTTATGCGGATGATATAACTTTATTTCTGAAGGATGAGCACGACATGTTGCATGCACTCAACATATTATTTGATTTCTCGTTGTTTTCAGGATTGGAGATAAATCGTCACAAGACAGTGGCAATGTGGTTAGGAAGTAAAAAACATTGTGAAGATGTATGGTACGGAATTTCTTGGAAAAACAGATTAAAAATTCTGGGAGTTTTATTTTGTCAGTGATAGATGTGCTTCTTTGGTAATGGAAAACTGGTTGCAAAGAACTCGATAATAAAAAAGAAATTTTCATTCTTGGGAAAAAAGAAATTTAAGTATAATGGGGAAAGTATGTATTATAAAGACATTTTTGATATCTCAATTAGTCTACGTCATGCAGGCTTTGGTAATTCCAGACAATGTGCTTATAGAAATCAACAGAATACTTTTTAGGTTTCTATGGCGTAAGCAAAACTGTAATAAAAGAGCATATGAAAAAGTAAAGAGAAATGTTATTTGTAAAGATTATGAACAGGGAGGTTTGAAAATGATAGATGTCAGACAAATGCAGTCAGCGTTTCTTCTGCATTGGGTAATACGTCTGTGGAGAGCCGGAGAAAAATGAGAAGTGGTCCTTTATCCCGAAAAAGATTTTTGCTCCGTTTGGCAGTGGCAGTAATTACGTACGTGCTTCTATGCAAATGTTAATAGTGGTGTGCTTAAAGGTTTACATTTAGTTAATTTTTTTTTCTGGAAAACAGTGTAAAAAAAACATGGTTAGATCTTAATAAGCATGATGGATTTAGCACGTTCTTCCCTTTTGTGGAACAACCGTGGCATTATGTATCGGGGAAACGTTCTTTTCTTTCCCGATTGGATACGAGGTGGTATACTGATAGTTCAGGATATGTTTGGTGCCAATGGAATGTTATCTTTGCCTGAAATATGTAATAGGATTGGAGACTCACCCTCCAGAACACTCGAATATAATGTAGTAACCGCTGCTGTCAGACAATATGTTTCAAATATAAGTGAAGAAGAAGATCAGTGTAACAGTGATTTTTCAGATCCCCCTCTCTTTTTTGTGGCAAGAAACTGATAACCTGTAAAGAATTTCGGAAAACAATATGTATGTTGCAAAAATTGGATCCCTGTGCCTTTAGCTTTTTGAAAAAAACAAATTTGGCATAGAATTAAACAAGAATATTTGGCAGATCCCTCGCTTGTGTACAAAAGAAACACGATTGAGAGTGCTGCAGTGGAAAATTTTGCATAACATTTATCCCACTAATATTATGCTATGCAAGATGAAAATACGTGATGAAAAAAAATGTTCTTATTGTACTGACGAAATCGATTATATCGAGCATTTCTTTTATGAATGTCCAACTGTTAGATACTTCTGGAAATACATTTGCCAATTTATACTAGTACAGTGCGACATTAGTGTATCCTTATCTCTGGTTGATGTTCTGTTTGGAAAACAGAAAAGCAACGATATCGATGCAGTGAATTTAAAGAAAATTAATTATATAATTTTGATAGCAAAAAATGTGTGTAAGTATTGCTAAAAAGACTGAATCAAAAAATTACCAATGTCCATGATATTTGAAAATCAGTTAAGATATCGGAAAGTTTAGCAAAAAAAAATCATATACACGCCCCATACACGCACTCTCAGAACCATACATGCACACGCCTACATATATTTCTACGTGTGTACGGTCAAGGGACACACACACACACACACACACACACACACACACACACACACACACACACACACACACACACACACACACACACACACACACACACACACACACACACACACACACACACACACACACACACACACACACACACACACACACACACACACACACACACACACACACACACACACACACACACATACACAAACACACGAATATGTTTCTTCTCGCTCTGGACCTTCCTCATGTTTTCCTTTTTTTTTTTTTTTTCGTCTCAAGGTCAACCCCATTGGGGGGACCAGGTCGATTTGTGAGACAATGTGTTCCCCATTCCAAAAAAAAAAAAAAAAAAAAAAAAAAAAAAAAAAAAACAGATGTGAGAGGTCAAAAAAGAAAGTAGGGGAGGCCGGCATAGAGAGAAGGCTCTTCCTTGAATGGATATGAGAAGGATAGATTGATAGATCGATAGATGGGTAGATAGCTCGAGTGACAGACAGACAGACAGACAGAGAGAGACAGAGACACAGACAGACAGACAGACAGACAGACAGACAGACAAATTTATGGAGAGAGTCCTTGAATTGATATGAGAAGGATAGATTGATAGATCGATAGATGGGTAGATAGCTCGAGTAACAGACAGAGAGACAGACAAACAGACAGACAGACAGACAGAGAGATTTATGGAGAGATAGAGAGATGGGGAGTTGGGTTGGAGTGATAGGGAGGGAGGGGGGGGGGGATGGAGGGAGGGGGTGTAGGCAGATAGCGGGGGAGGATGACGGTAAGAGGTAAGAGGGAGGGATAGAAAATTGAGAGTGAGGGAACTTGATTGAGAGAGGGTGGGAGAGTCTGGGGATAGGTAGGTGATAGAGGGTTGGGAAGCTAATAGATGAACAGGGAGGTTCGCTATGAGGTGAAGACGATATATTGGTGATAGAGTGGGGGGGGGGGGCTTTTTTTTTTTTTTTTTTTTTTTGGGGGGGGGGGGGGGGGGGGGGGGGGGGGGGATCTATAAAGAGAGGTGAAGAGAAAGATGATGTAGGCTAGTTGATAAACTAAACCCGATTCTAATAACTTCAGTATCGTAGTATGTTTCATAATTCCACCTTTTTGGTCACCCATACCCTATTATGTTTGAAATCCAGTGATTGCTATGTGTTATGTTTAAGTCCCTCCCTTCTAAATTCAAAGAAAGCGAAACATTTCTTCTTTACAACATAGAGCCTAATCTCGATGTAGGTCTCTTTGGCCTGCATCTGGTACTCCATCGGCAGCACGGAGCTCAGCAGCGGCATCCGCTACGGCTGGCTGCAGCTGTTGTCGGACTTCATCAAGGAGCCCTTCGTGCCCTCCAACTCGTCGGCGTCGGACGGGTTCACGGGCGGGCCCAACACGGAGATGAGGTACCTGACCTCGCTCTACTTCACCCTGTCCTGCATGACCGGCGTGGGATTCGGCAACGTGGCCGCCAACACCCAGGCTGAGAAGCTCTTCTCCGTCTTCATGATGATCATCGGATGTGAGGGCTTTCTTTCTCTGTCTGTCTGTTTGTCTGTCTGTCTGTCTCTCTCTCTCTCTCTCTCTCTCTCTCTCTCTCTCTCTCTCTCTCTCGTCTCTCTCTCTCTCTCTCTCTCTCTCTCTTTCGGGTTGGTGAAGGGTGGTGGTGCTAATAGTGGGTGGGAGGGAGGAGGGAGCAGAGGAGGTGAAAGGAAGGGGAGGGGAGTGTGTGTGTGTGTGTGTGTGTGTGTGTGTGTGTGTGTGTGTGTGTGTGTGTGTGGAGAAGGGTTGGAGGGATAGGGTTGGTGGGGGAGGAGGGATTGAGAGGGGAGGTGCAGGGATGGGAAGGGGGTGGAGGGATGAGGAAGGGAGGTGTATGGAGAGGGGTTGGAGGGATAGGGTGAGTGGGGAGGGGGGGTGGAGAGGGAAGGTGGCGGGATGGACATGGGGGGTGGAGGGATGGATGGGGGGGTGGAGGGATGGATGGGGGTGGAGGGATGGAGAGAATGGTGGAGGGATGGAGAGGGGAGGTGGAGGGATAGGGAGAGGGTGGAGGGAGGGGGGAGGAGTGGAGGGATGGGGCGAAGGATGGAGGGATGGAGAGGGGAGTTGGAGGGATGGAGAGGGGAAGGGGGTCGTCGAGGGGACGGTTGCAGTTTGTGTTGGTGAGATAGGTGGCGGATGTGATGGATGAAGATGTGGAGATGATGATTGTGCTGAGAATGAGGATGCTGGTCGTGGTGATGCTTCCGATGGTTTACGTTGAGGGTGGTCACGATGAGGGTGGCGATAATGGCGCGGTGATAATGATAACGAAATGATGATGATGATGATGACAATTATAACAGAGATGGGTGAAAATGAAGACTATGACTTAGGTTTCGGTATGGATGGTGATAATGTTGACGATGATGATACTGATGTCAGTGGTGATAATGATGATGATGATGATGATGACGGCAGTAATAATTACAATGATAATGACATGACAATGACAGATTAAAGATACCTGCGTCTTAGATTTAATGCCATACAGTCTTTACGCTCTGTCCTTTTGCCTCTCCAGTTTATGAACAAAAAAGTTTCGTATTTCATTTGACACGATTATCTTTGTCTTTTGTATGTGTCCATCTTGATGAAATTTATTTTACCTGAAGTTGCAGAAATGGATCTATGTGCCCAACAAAATCCTATATGATAGGTGCAGGAGTTCATTGAAAGCATGCTATGTTTGTTTCTTTGGATGGTTGACTGGTACGTGAAAGTGCTGGTCTTGATAGAGACTTTAAGCTGATTACGAAAACAGATATATAATTACAGACTACAGACAGACGAACAGACACACATTATATAATATCATATACAAAATAGCCAAACGCATGATAGAGAGAATAACAGAAACGACATAGAGGACAACAGTAAAAGAAAGAGAAACTTTTATAAAACAGTAACAGAAACAGTGACAAAAGCACCACAGAATTGTCAGGTGACAGAAACAGTAACAGAAATATCATGGAAGGGGTAAAGTAACAAAAAAACAGTATAAGCAACACCATGAACAGATAAGAAGTAACAGAAACAGTAACAGAAACGTCGTGCAGGATTAAAGACTGATTTTTTTTTTTTTGAAAAAATAGTAAGAGAAACATCATGAAGGAGTTAGTGAAACAAAAACATTAACTGAAACGTCATGCAAAATAAAACTAAGGCACAGGTTGCAGAAGAGAGTAAATCAAATATTATGGAAGAGTGAAAGAAACCTTGAAGAAGAGAAGCAAAAAAACCGTACGATAGAGTAGAAGAAAAATCATGGAAGAGAAAGGGAATTATCATGGAAGAGTGATAGAAAGAGAAGCGGGGGGGGGGGGGGGGGGGGGGGGGGGGGGCGTTGAGACAAACACATATGGAAGAGTAAGAGTTTGTCAAGACCGCATATGAAGAGTAAAACAGAAAGCACAATGAAAAGGAAATGTTTTGAGTACAGCTCATTTGTAATTAAAAGTAATTTCCTGAATATTCTGGCCACGTTGTCTCGAGCTCTGTTGAAATGGAATATAATTTCATGACAATGTTGGCCACGCCTTTCAGAAATCTTGCTTTACTCTCATGGAAAACAATGTAACGGTCGTCTCGTCCCGTCTTTGTGTCCTGCTTTGATGTAATTTTGTCTTAAGTTCTCGACTTTGCCCTGGCACTGTTGTGTACAGCTCTGCTGTAATTAGAAATAATTTCATAGTCCCACCGGCCATATCTTAGTGTTCAGCTCTGCTATTATTCACGTTACTCTGGCTATCTTGTGCTACGCCTTGCTATACAACCAAGTGTCCTTACTTCGGCCATGTTTTTGTGTCCCGTTCTGTTTAGTGGAATGTAGTTTCGTGTAATCATGTCGCCAATTGTGCTGAAATGGAAAACATATAAACTTCAGCCTATGCCTCTGTGTCCATTCTGCTGAAACAAGTAAATATTTGATAATCATCATTTATATGCCCAGCTCTGATGTAATGAAAAATAATTTCAGATTAATCAGGCAATGTCTTTGTGTCCAGTGCTGCTGCTACTGAAAATTAATTCACGATCATTTTGTCATGGCCAGGTTGTTGCGTCCACTGCTGATGCCATAAATGACAATCATATAATCACACTGGCAATGTGTGTCAGTCTTTTGCGACGGGAAATAATTTTGGTCATCTTAATCATGGTTTTGTGTCTTGCTCTTTGGTAGTAAAACATGATTTTCTTATCAACTCGGCGTTATGTCCACCCTTGTTTCTATGGGGGGAAATGATGACCGTGACTATGTTAAATTCAGCTGTATTGCAATAGAAAATTTACATTATGAGCATCTTGGCATGTCTCTGTTTCTAACTTTCGCCGTCAAGGAAAGTAATTTCAGAACCACTTTGGCCATGTCTTTGTGACCTACTTTGCGTTAGTGCAAAACACATGGCCATGTTGTCTTCAGCTAACCTGTAATGGGAAGAAATTTCATGTAATCTTCACCATGTTGTCGCAATGGGAAATAATTTCAGGATCACCTTAGTCATGTTTCTGCGTCCTTCTTTGGCGCGTAATGGAACATAATTTCATGGCCACCCTGTTGCCAGATTTGCTGTAAAAGCAAATAAGTTCAAGACCGCTGTGGACATGTCTTTTTACCCAATTGTACTGTCATGGAAGGAAAAAAAAAACAGAAGGTCACGTCTTTGTCTTTTTGGCGGTAGTGGCAAACAACTTCAGCGCCCACCTTGGCCATGTCTGTCTGTGCCCAGCTCTGCTGTACGCCCTGATCTTCAGCAACGTGACGACCATCTTCCAGCAGTTCTATTCCAGCTTCGCCCGCTACCACGACATGCTGAACAGTGTGCGGGAGTTCATGAAGCTGCACGACGTGCCCAAGTCCCTCAGCGAGCGGGTCATGGACTACATCGTCTCCACCTGGGCCATCACCAAGGGCATTGACGTCACCAAGGTGCGTCCAGTGTGGTTATGTCGTAAGCCTCACGCGCTTTGCCCCCCCCCCCCCCCCCCCCCCCCCCCCCCCCCCCCCCCCCCCCCCCTCCTCACCCCACCCCCCTCCCACACACACACATCTTGTCGTTCTTTGGGCCTCCCCTCCCATCTCCCTTACCCTTCCCTGCTTCTCCTTTCTTCCTTCCTCCCTCTCCTTCCTGCGTTGCAGCCTGCCCCCCTCCTTCTCACCTGTCGCTCACAACATCTCCCTACCAGTTCCCCCAAAACAACATTTTCATAGGACCATAAACAAAACTGTGTTCGGATCTTGTCTTTTGGTTACAGCAAGTTTAACAAGAAAAGTTCCTCCTTTGTCATAACATTGTCCAGAACCTATTCTGATGGCATTCTCTCTTTATTTTAGTCGTGATACATGATGCCTATTCTCAAAATATCGTTTCTGTCACCAAGGTGTAGGATGCACGTAGTTAGATAATCGTGCGTTATATGTATGATGGCTGACATATGAGGTTGAGTTGTATAGTAGATGGTATGCTTTATACGTGTGTTTTATCAAATTGTTTTGTAACAAACTAGAGGTGCCCGTAGACAAATGATTAGAGTGTTTACCTGCAGAGCTGACGGTTGTGAGTTCGAATCGTGGGGTCGGAATTTTTCCTGTTAAAAACCTTCTCTGTCGATCCCACTGTGAATGGACCTGATTCAGTTCGGTGAAGGTTTTCGTTCTTTTCCGCGTACGCAGGCTGATACTCCTGCCCACACTCCCTGTATAGACAGGCAAGGATTATCCCATCTGCCCACAAAGGGAGTGAAGCTTTTGTGTGTATGACCATTTTTTCATCCCGCCCATTAAGGCAGCCATTCTCCAATATCGGGGAAGGTGCATGCTATGTGTAACGTGTCATCCATACAAACGGCCAAACTGGCCTTCTCTTCCCAAAGTTGGTGATGGGATTTTACGTGTGTGCAAGATGTTATGAGTGCTTTCACACACGGAACCTCGGTTTATAGTCTCATTCGAAGGACTGTGTGGGAAATGGAGTCAGAACCAATGTTAACTCCGAGGGAAAAAATCCCCCTGTGCCGAAGCGGCCAGGCTGATTCGACCCGCAACCTCAGGATCACCAAGATTACGAGTCCGGCGCTCTACCACTGAGCTATTCCGGCCCCCTGGTGAAGGGTTAAAAGACTCATTTCATCGTGCCGTGTCCTACACACACTGGACCTCTGACCTTTCACTGCCCTTATGGCTAATAAGCTGTGGGACTTTAACCTTTAAACTTTAACTGCTTAATGTACATGGAAAGCGAGCTGAACACTTCGTAGATTGTTTGCACTGGTTACAAAATCATTCCAGCATGCTTTTCTCTGTCAAATGGAGCAGGTTATGTGAGATAATTTAGAACATAATGGTAATGGCTTTTATCCTGTGCGCAGTCGATGCAACTTTATTCCTGTTTTCTGAGTACCCACGTGTGACAATCACACACACACACACACACACACACACACACACACACACACACACACAGAGAGAGAGAGAGAGAGAGAGAGACAGACAGAGACAGACAGACAGACAGACAGGGAGTATGTCTAGCACAACATATTGCTGCTAAGAGAGAGAGGGGGGAAACGGACCCGAGAGATAGCATATTTATCACAACACTATAGCAGCGGAAAGAGAGAGAGAGAGAGAGAGGGAGAGAGAGAGAGAGAGAGAGAGAGAGAGAGAGAGAGAGAGAGAGAGAGAGAGAGAGAACATCTAGCCCAACATTACATCTACAATGTGTAAAACGGACTCTAGAAGCAAACAAACAGTGTTTGTTTCTTTGTTGTTGTGTTGTTGTCGTCGTTTTCAATGACAAATATCACACGTTATAAGACCAGAACGGTTTGGTGTCCACAGGTTCTGAACTACTGCCCCAAAGACATGAAGGGCCGACCTGTGCGTGCACCTGAACCGCAAGGTGTTCCTGGAGCACCCTGCCTTCCGCCTGGCCAGCGACGGCTGTCTGAGGGCCTTGGCCATGCACTTCAACATGACGCACAGCGCGCCGGGCGACCTCATTTTCCACCAGGGCGAAAGCCTCGACTCCCTCTGCTTCGTCGTCTCCGGCTCTCTGGAGGTCATTCAGGATGAGGAGGTCGTGGCAATACTGAGTACGTACCAAGTCCGGTAACTACTCCCTGGTTATTGGGTGGTGTCCCCTTTCTGGGCTAGGTTGGATGGTGATGTGTCTGTTCTGTTCTGACAGAAAGGTGTTGGATGTTTGCCGCTAGGGGAGGCTTGCTTGGAAGATGCTTTAGTCTTAATTCTGTGTCAGTGATGGCAAGGCTGTGCTGGTGTTGATATCATTTTAGGTACAATGTCAAAAAGTAGGAAGAATAGGGTTCATGGCTCAAAATAAGAGCATTGAGAAAACTTTCGATGTTTGCATACGAGAGCTGTGAGGGTGTTAAGATATATTAGGTGCGGGGTAAGAAGTACGGACAGTTGGGTCCACCACTCTAAGCTAGAATATTGAGAAGAAAAATATGCATTTGAGAGATGTGAGGATGTTTAGAGTGGTAGCAACATGTCAAAAAGTCAAGAAAATAGCATTCCTGATTCTCAATAACAACATTTAAAAATGTTTGATGAATGCGCTCTTTCGTTTTCTGTGACGAAAATTATTTTCTTTTCATGATTAAAAAAAAAATTGAAAATAATAAAGTTCTGAAGAAATTTCGCAAAGTTTGGTTGGTTGGTTCCTGGTTTTAGGGGGAGCCACACATATTTTGCGATGTCTTTTTCTCTCGTGGTTTCCAGTAGTTTCGCTATTTTGCTGTCCAGCAACTAGTGGGTTACGCTGGATTCTGTCTGGAATAATTATTGCCTGAGAGGATGAAGGGAGTATATCTCAACTTTATGTAGTTAGAAATCTGATCGGTACACGGTGCAGGCAAAGGAGACGTGTTCGGGGACAACTTTTGGCGGGAAACGACCATCGGTCAGTCGACGGCCAACGTGCGGGCGCTGACCTACTGTGACCTGCACTCCATCAAGAGAGACCGGCTGCTGGAGGTGCTGGACTTCTACCACGCCTTCGCCAACTCCTTCGCCCGCAACCTCACCCTCACCTACAACCTCAGGCACCGGGTACGTTTACAGCGCTGGATAAGGCGGCAGTTAGGTCTGAGGTATTGTTGTTGTGTCTGTGAAGCTTCGTCTCGTCTGGCGAGGGGCTGGCTCCCGGGCTTAGCAACAGGTAAAGGGTAAAACTGTTATAATGGCCTACTGATTAGACAGCCCGAAGCACTGGGAGTGTATCCTGTAGCCTGAAAAACCGCGGCAGAGACGTTGTTTTGGACAGACCTTCATCTATAATCTGAGGCATTGGGTAATTAGGCTCGTTCGACTTTAACTCAGCTATTGTCAGAGGCATAACATCAACATTTTGCACTGACTCTCGATTACCGTCTGAGACAAGATCGGTTTTCCGCATAACATTCTGCGAGAAAGTCGATGATCATTCTATTCATGTGTAAAAAGAAAATAACTGAGCAAGAACTATCGGAAAAAAAGAGAGAATAGTGAAGGCACGGGAATATTAAGGAACTTCAAAGTTCCTTACCATGACCATATAATTACGAGGACCACACTCAGGGTACGATACTCAAAGGAAAAGAATAACTGCATAACATCACCACAAAAATATCATCTGCATTGTTTCTGTCGACAGCTGATCTTCCGAAAGGTGGCGGACGTGAAGAAGGAAAAGGAGCTGGCAGAGAAGAGAAAGAACGACCCGCCCTTGGAGCTCGCCAACGACCACCCGGTCCGCAAGCTCATCTCCCGCTTCCGCAAGATCAGCGACACGCGCAGTCACCAGGCCGTGGACGTCGAGAAGATGACCCACGGGACGACAGAGAGCACAGGCAACCACACGGGACCGGAGGGTCACCTGCAGGGCACACGCATCATCAACGTGTCGGAGAACACCGGCAAGGAGCGGAGGGCCAGCCTCACCAGGGGCGCGGCCAGGTGGGGCCGCCTCCTGGGTACCAACAACGTCGCTGTCTCTTCCACAGACAGCATACAGTCCACCACCGTGGAATCCAACCACGTGCCAGCGGACAGCAACCAGAACAAGGTGGTGCTGAATGATCTGTCGGGCAAGCACGTGGACAGCAAGTCCAGTGAAGTGCAGAAGGTGGCCGTCAAACCCATGTCCAGGTGGGGCCGCATGATGGCCAAGTCCCAAGAACCCATCGAGAAGAATCCCCTGAAGAGGAGCTGAGGAACAATTTGAAGAAGACCGATTCCACGGACAGCGGCATCCTGCGCAGTGACAACCGTCTGGATCAGATCGGGGAGGAGGTTCAGGAGGTGTCACATGTGGCCCGTGCCGCGGAGGGACCAACCTACGGGTTGCTGTCCACAGCGGAGCAGCATCTGCTGACCTCCCTCTATGACATTCGGCTGGAAATCAAAGAAGAAATGGACAACCTGGGACAAAAGATCAACCGGATCGACGGGCAGATCTCAGAGATTCTTAGGTTCTTCTCTCCTTCTTCAACGCCCTGCTCTTCAACATCCACGTACCCCAGCTCCAAGTTAAACTCCCCGCAGAATGTGACCGTGTCCAACAGTGCGGACCACTCCCCCAAGAAGCCCCACTCCTCGCCCCCCTACGGCATGGGCCTGGCCAGCGGGCGGCGGGTCCGTGCCTCAGTGTTGTCTTCCGGGGAGCGGACCCCACCCCTCGGGGAGGGCAGGCTACAGACAGCAAAGCCCGCCCCTCCAGAGCCAGTTCACGGCCTGCCGTCGTCCACTTCTTCAGAGAACGTCAGCAGCAGCAGCAGCAACAACAGCAGGCGTTCCTCCAAGTCGTCCAACACGAGTCAGGAGGGCAGTAGTGGACGTGGGGATGGTGGGCGTGGTGGTGGACGTGGTGGTGGACGCGCGGGGAGTGCTGGTAGTGGCAGTGGTGGTCGATCGATTAACGTTCGGCCGTCTGAACAGATCAGTGTCACGCACAGTTCCAACCCCGCCAATTCCTTCCAGATAAGCATGGACGAAGAAGATACAGTGAACGTGGGCAATATGGACCTGGACATTATCTGACGCGGACAGATATACCAGTCCTTCCGTTTTCTGTTATGCACATCGCTAAAAGTTGTCTCAGCACTGAAACGGTTCGTCAACGCCACGTGTATGTTGCAATCCTTGTGACAGGTTTGGTGTCCCAAACGCAACCGTAGGCCTTAACGAAAAGACCGTGTTTTGGTGGTCGGCATAAAAAGAGGAACTGCGTTGCACTGAAATATACGTAACTCAGTGTCGGTCCTTGCGTTTCCACATCGTCTCCTCTCGACAGCGACAGGATTGCCACATCAGACAATAACAAACACGTGATACCATTTGCTATCTTCCACCAGGAAGAGGGCGAGGGGACCTTATCTGTGGATTCCCAGCTGTGGCTTCTGGATACTATTACTCGAGTTTTCAGCGAGTCCATCCATACCCTGCCGTTGGACAGCAAGCAAAGGGCATGACTTGCTGGGATACTGTGTCAGGGCCGTGCGCTTCTGTTCGCGCGAATTGTATTGTTACTAACGTTACATATCCTTATGGCACCGTTGTCAC
>JADBJO010000135.1:1481698-1484198 GCA_016801955.1 Conus betulinus | reverse complement strand
TTCAGGATAATGTCGTACATTCCATAGGTCAGTTATGGACTTTACAAGTTACTGGATCGAACCCATCCGTAGTTTTCAGGAAAATTTCGTGTATTCCATCTTCAGTCGTGGTCTTTGTATGTTATTGGGCGGAGCAAATGAGTAGTTGTCAGGAAAATCACGTATATTCCATGTATCAGTTTTGTTGACTTTAAAGGTTATGGACTGGATCTACCAGCAGTTTTCAGGACAATTTCTTATATACTATGTGTCAGTTGTGGCGTTTACAGGATAATGGACTGGACGTTTCGGCAGTTTTTAGGAAACAATCCATGTGCCATGTGTAAGACGTGACCTTAGCAGGGTATTGGACTGGATCTGTCAGCAGTTTTCAGAAACTTTCATACATTCCATGTGTCAGATGTGACCTATGCAAAGTTCGTATTACATGTGTCAGCTGTGGGCTTTGCAGGCTACTGCACCACATCTATTAGTAACTTCAGGGGAAAAACTATATATATTATGTGTCAATTGTGGACTTCACAGGTTATTGGAAAGGACTGATCAGCAGTTTTCAGGAACGTTTCATATATTCATGTCTCAGTTGTGGTCATGGCACGTTATTGGAATGCATCTATCAGCAGTTTTCAGAAGTTCGTCTATTCTATGTCGGTTGTGGACTTTGTAGGCTACTGGCCTGGATCTATCAGCAGTTTTCAGAAAAGAAAATCGTATATTCTATGCGTCAATTGCAGTCTTGGTAAATTATTGGACTGGATCTATCAGTAGTTTTCAGAAAAGAAAATCGTGTATTCCATGCGTCAGTTGTCGTCTTGGTAAGTTATTGGACTGGATCTATCAGCAATTTCCAGAAAATTTTCGTGTATTCTATGTGTCAGTTGTGGACTTGGCAAATTATTGGATGGGATCTATCAGCAGTTTTCAGTAACATTTTGTATTTCCCATGTGTCATTTGTGACCTTTGAAAGTTATTGCAGCAGTTTTCAAGATTTTTTGTTTAATATTTCAAGTGTCAGTTGTGATCTTTGCAGGCTACTGGACTGATCTATTGGCAATTTGAGGTGACAACTTTGCACATTCCATGTGTCCGTTGTGGCCTTGACGAGTTATTGATCTGAATCTATCAGCAGTCATTTCGTATATTCTATGTGTCAGTTATTGGTGCTTGCGGGTTACTGGACTGAACCTATCAGCGGTTTTCAAGAAATTTTCGTACATTCCATGCATCAGTGGCCCATATAGATTATTCGACTGGACATATCAGTAAGTTTTCAGGGAAAAAATTCGTATATTCTATGAGTCATTGCGGCCTTTTCAGGTTATTGAGATAGATCTGTCAGCAGTTTTCTGATTCTGAAATTTAAAAAGTTCTTATATTCCGTGTGTCATTGTGGTCTTTGCAAGTTGTTGAGCTAGATCGATCAGCATTTTCGCACAGAAAAAAGTTCGTACATTCCATGCGTCAGTTGTGGTCTTGGCAAGTAACTGCTTTTGATCTATCAGCTTTTTCAGAACATTTTCGTGTATCCCATATGCCAGTTGAGGACTTTGCAGGTTACAGGATTGGGTGGATCTGTCAGCAGTTTTCAGGAACATTTCGTATATTCTCTACGTCAGTTGTGGTCTTTGCAGGTTATTAGACTGGATCTATCAGCAGTCAGGAACATTTCGTATATTCCAAACATAGTGGTGGTCTTGGCAGGTTACGTATTGACCTATCAGCATCTTTGGAGCCAATTTTGAATATTCCATGTGTCAGTTGTGATCTTGACCGGTTATTGGACTGGATCTATCAGCAGTTTTTCTGAAGAAAAAAAAAAATAGTACAGTCCATATATCATTGATCTTGGCATGTTATTGGACCGGGTCTGTTAGCAGTTTTCTGAAAAGTATTCGTACATTCCATGTATTAGTTACCTTGACAGGTTACTGGACTGGGACTATGAGCAGTTTATACGGGTTTTTTTTTCATATCCCACGTGTCAATTGTGGATTTTAGATATTGAATCCATCAGCAGTTGTCAACTATCATCTACAATAACTCTTTTAGGGGGAGTTGAAGTCTTGAAGTTGCCTTCGCTGAAAGTGGTGTGCGGATGGAGAGAGAGAGAGAGAGGGGGGGGGGGGGGGGGGCAATAGTTGGAGGGGGTGGGATAGTGGTGGAGAAGTAATTTCAACGTCAATAAAACTTACTTTGGTATGATACCACTCCTATTTTATTTATTCTTGTCTTTCTTCATGATTAAAGACCAAAATTTTGTCTTTCTTCATAATTAAAGACAAAAAAAAGAGAAAAATAACGTGGCGGTCCTTTTTTGATACAATATTTATCTGACAGTCATCAAATAAAACTTTAGACATATTGAGACTACTTGAAACCCACCCAAGACCGTTTTTTTTTTTTATTTGTTTGTTTTGTTTTCTATGTGTCATTCCTGGTTGAATGGTTGGAATTCAGGCCAATGTTCTGTTATACGTCCGGGTGATTGCAGACAATGGA
>JADBJO010000135.1:1434198-1476698 GCA_016801955.1 Conus betulinus | reverse complement strand
TTTCCATTCCTGATCCTCAACCTGCCCTTTCCCTTCCCGATCCTCAACCTGCCCTTTCCCTTCCTGATCCTTTCCCTTCCTGATTCTTTTCACTCCATATTTCCCGTCCATTTACAGGGCTCCGTCCATCCCCGACTGTCCACCACTTCTTCACTTTCCTGTCACCAGCGTGCCCTTTCCATTCCTGATCCTCCACCTGCCCTTTCCATTCCTGATCCTCCACCTGCCCTTTCCATTCCTGATCCTCAACCTGCCCTTTCCATTCCTGATCCTCAACCTGCCCTTTCCCTTCCTGATCCTCCACCTGCCCTTTCCATTCCTGATCCTCAACCTGTCCTTTCCCTTCCTGATCCTCAACCTGCCCTTTCCATTCCTGATCCTCAACCTGCCCTTTCCCTTCCTGATCCTCCACCTGCCCTTTCCATTCCTGATCCTCAACCTGTCCTTTCCCTTCCTGATCCTCAACCAACCTGCCCTTTCCCTTCCTGATCCTCAACCTGCCCTTTCCCTTCCTGATCCTCCACCTGCCCCTTTCCATTCCTGATCCTCAACCTGCCCTTTACCCTCCTGATCCTCAACCTGCCCTTTCCATTCCTGATCCTCAACCTGCCCTTTCCATTCCTGATCCTCAACCTGCCCTTTCCATTCCTGATCCTCAACCTGCCCTTTCCCTTCCTGATCCTCCACCTGCCCTTTCCATTCCTGATCCTCAACCTGTCCTTTCCCTTTCTGATCCTCAACCTGCCCTTTCCATTCCTGATCCTCAACCTGCCCTTTCCCTTCTGATCCTCCACCTGCCCTTTCCATTCCTGATCCTCAACCTGTCCTTTCCCTTCCTGATCCTCAACCTGCCCTTTCCCTTCCTGATCCTCAACCTGCTGCCTTTCCCTTCCTGATCCTCCACCTGCCCTTTCCATTCCTGATCCTCAACCTGCCCTTTACCCTCCTGATCCTCAACCTGCCCTTTCCATTCCTGATCCTCACCTGCCCTTTCCATTCCTGATCCTCAACCTGCCCTTTCCCTTCCCGATCCTCAACCTGCCCTTTCCCTTCCTGATCCTCCACCTGCCCTTTCCATTCCTGATCCTCAACCTGCCCTTTACCCTCCTGATCCTCAACCTGCCCTTTCCCTTCCTGATCCTCAACCTGCCCTTTACCCTCCTGATCCTCAACCTGCCCTTTCCATTCCTGATCCTCCATCTGCCCTTTCCATTCCTGATCCTCAACCTGCCCTTTCCATTCCTGATCCTCCACCTGCCCTTTCCATTCCCGATCTCAACCTGCCCTTTCCCTTCCTGATCCTCAACCTGCCCTTTCCATTCCTGATCCTCCACCTGCCCTTTCCATTCCTGATCCTCAACCTGCCCTTTACCCTCCTGATCCTCAACTTGCCCTTTCCCTTCCTGATCCTCAACCTGCCCTTTACCCTCCTGATCCTCCACCTGCCCTTTCCATTCCTGATCCTCAACCTGCCCTTTCCATTCCCGATCCTCAACCTGTCCTTTCCCTTCCTGATCCTCAACCTGCCCTTTCCAGTCCTGATCCTCAACCTGACCTTTCCGTTCCCGATCCTCAACCTGCCCTTTCCCTCCTGATCCTCAACCTGCCCTTTCCCTCCTGATCCTCAACCTGCCCTTTCCCTTCCTGATCCTCAACCTGCCCTTTCCATTCCCGATCCTCAACCTGCCCTTTCCCTTCCTGATCCTCCACCTGCCCTTTCCATTCCCGATCCTCAACCTGCCCTTTCCCTCCTGATCCTCAACCTGCCCTTTCCCTCCTGATCCTCAACCTGCCCTTTCCATTCCCGATCCTCAACCTGCCCTTTCCCTCCTGATCCTCAACCTGCCCTTTCCCTCCTGATCCTCAACCTGCCCTTTCCATTCCCGATCCTCAACCTGCCCTTTCCCTTTCTGATCCTCAACCCTGCCCTTTCCTTCCTGATCCTCAACCTGCCCTTTTCCATTCCTGATCCTCAACCTGCCCTTTCCATTCCTGATCCTAACCTGCCCTTTCCCTTCCTGATCCTCTACCTGCCCTTTCCATTCCTGATCCTCAACCTGTCCCTTTCCCTTCCTGATCCTCAACCTGCCCTTTCCATTCCTGATCCTCAACCTGCCCTTTCCATTCCTGATCCTCAACCTGCCCTTTCCATTCCTGATCCTCCACCTGCCCTTTCCATTCCTGATCCTCAACCTGCCCTTTCCCTCCGGATCCTCAACCTGCCCTTTCCATTCCCGATCCTCAACCTGCCCTATCCCTTTCTGATCCTCAACCTGCCCTTTCCATTCCTGATCCTCAACCTGCCCTTTTCCATTCCCGATCCTCAACCTGCCCTTTCCCTCCTGATCCTCAACCTGCCCTTTTCATTCCTGATCCTCAACCTGCCCTTTTCCCTCCTGATCCTCAACCTGCCCTTTTCCTTCCCAATCCTCAACCTGCCCTTTTCCTTCCCAATCCTCAACTTGCTCTTCTACTTTCCGATCCTCAAACTGCCCTTTCCCTCCTGTTCCTCAACCTGCCCTTTTCCTTCCCAATCCTCAACCTGCCCTTTTCCTTCCCAATCCTCAATCTGCTCTTCTACTTTCCGATTCTCAACCTGTTCTTTCCCTCCTGATCCTCAACCTGCCTTTTCCCTTCCCAATCCTCAACCTGCTCTTCTACTTTCCGATCCTCAACCTGTTCTTTCCCTCCTGATCCTCAACCTGCCCTTTCCCTTCCCAATCCTCAACCTGCTCTTCTACTTTCCGATCCTCAACCTGTTCTTTCCTTCCTGATCCTCAACCTGCCCTTTCCCTTCCCAATCCTCAACCTGCTCTTCTACTTTCCGATCCTCAACCTGTTCTTTCCCTCCTGATCCTCAACCTGCCCTTTTCCTTCCCAATCCTCAACCTGCTCTTCTACTTTCCGATCCTCAACCTGTTTCTTTCCCTCCTGATCCTCAACCTGCCCTTTCCCTTCCCAATCCTCAACCTGCTCTTCTACTTTCCGATCCTCAACCTGTTCTTTCCCTCCTGATCCTCAACCTGCCCTTTCCCTTCCCAATCCTCAACCTGCTCTTCTACTTTCCGATCCTCAACCTGTTCTTTCCCTCCTGATCCTCAACCTGCCCTTTTCCTTCCCAATCCTCAACCTGCTCTTCTACTTCCCGATCCTCAACCTGTTCTTTCCCTCCCCGATCCACTATCTGCCCTTTCCCTTCCCGATCGTCGGCCTTCTTCCCCCTCCCCCTTCTACCTTCAGCTTACCCTATTCCTTCCCGATCCTCATCCCTTCCTTTCCATTGCTAATCTTCAACCAGCCTTTCTTTTCCTGATACCAGCTAGCCCCTTTCCTTTTCACTCTTCAACTCGCCTTCGCTCTTTCTGATCCTTCACTATTCTTTCCTTTCCTGATTTTCAACCTGCCTCTTCCTTCCTGTATTCATCTTCCAAACTCCCCCCCCCCCCCCCCCTCCCCCCCCCCCCCCCCCCCCCCCCCCCCCCTCCCAACCCGCCCACTTCCTCATCCTCTTTCATCCTTCCTTTCCCTTCCCCCGATCCACTACCACTTACCTTTTCCCTGATCCTCCCATCGTCGCGTCCCTTCCTTTCCCCGACTCTCCGCGGCCTTTCCTTCACCAATCCTCCGAAACCACTTCCTTCCTCGATCCTTCGCTCTTCTTTCCATCTGCGCCGCTCCTCATCCCCATACAATCCATCCCCATTCCCATACCGCCCGATCTTCCTCTTCCGCCCACACTTTTTTTTTTTTTTTTTTTTTTTTTTTTTCTCTCTCTCTTGCATCCACAATCCTTCATCCTCCTTTCCATCCCCAGGACTCCGCCACCCCCCTTGCTCCCTGATCCTTCGTCTCCCCTTCCATCCCCAATCTTGAACCACTCTTTCCTTCCCCAGTCCTCTACCGTTCCTACTCTCCACCCAATCATCTTGCTTCTGACAAGGGTGATTATAAATTTTAAAAAATATCGAGGACAATGTATTGTTTATCGGGAAATATGGTTTTGCAATGCACACTATGAATCAGTTTTGACAAAACCCCACTGATTTTCACCCAAATAAGATAACAAGCAAACAAAGGAAAACACACAAGATGCACATGCCAGAAAAGGCAGTACGACCTAGTGCTTTCAGCCAACATAAATTTTCGTCCAAGTCTAATACTTGTATCCTTGCACAAATGTTTTGATTCGTACGAATGCAAATTTTTCCCATTCCATTGGTTTCATCAACTCTTCATTGTTATTATCACCACATTTTTGTCATTCCTCCATGCACTTGTTTGTGTAAAAATAAACCCTGTGTGTGGGCAACTTCTCACACGATCATATGACTGTGTGACGTTTTGAACTGTGGTTGATGAAACAATCAGATTTTTGAAAATGTTTTCCTATTATACAAATAAGCGTTTTTTTTTGTTTGATGTCGGTTCCTTATCGACAATGCCTCATGACATTTCTGCAATCGGTATTTAAAGTTCGTTATGCATATCATTTACTTACTGTTGGTTTGTTTGCTATGAGTTGACATCATTATTTTTAAATATTGTTTGTTCGTTTGCTTTTTTCGGTATGAATTTTTTAATATACTTAATCTCTTGTTGATTCTGTGAATGCACATTTGTTTGATCTGTTTAAGAGAGTTGACACAAGCAAGGAAAAGGTACTGACTTGTTCTGTTTGAAGTTGACACGAGAGAAAAAGGTGATGACGACCGTTTTGGCACCATGCTTATGCCACCACCCCAACAGTTTGGCTTCCCAACCTTTATCACGGTAGCGACACTACGAGATCCAATCAGGCTTTTAAAAATGCTGCAAATACTGGCATCAGAATATTGTCACTTACAGGATATACAGGATATATATATATACTGTCATTTCGTAATACATATGCACACTATGCACAACATTTAATATAGTCTTGCTTTCGTTTTGGAAAACAGAGTTGTGCAAGACGGATACAATTAATGTACATCATAATCAGTGATGTATATCCAGGACATGCATTCGCTGTTTTTTTTAAAGTTGAACACGAGCCGTATTCAGCGTCTCATTTTCCGTCTGATTATGAGCTGCTGCCATCACTCTTGAACGACTTGGTTGATTTCGATGTGCCTTGAACCAATGACTCCCTGCCCATAGTGACCACTTATTTTGACTGTAAGACTGGTTCAAGGGTACATGTTTTATTCATGTTGACCATGACCCTGGTTCAAGGTCACAATCTCCCCATCCCTTTTGACCATGACGGTTCAAGCAAGTCACAAGATGAGGGGAACGACTGAAGTCGAAGTGGTGATGAAATTCGACACATTGACGTACAATGCAAAGGGAACTTGATGGAGAAAGGCTATAGTATAACTCTCTTAAAAATAATAAACTGAAAGAAACATTTAAAAAAAAACCACTCAGTACGCTTTATTTACCCTTGGCTTATTAAAGGCGTGGCCTATCAAAGTGATGATTTTCTAACTGAACTAAATTTTGTTGTATTTAAATTAAGAATACAGAATTTCCAATTCTAATGAATATATTTCAATGTTTTCTTCAACCCTAGATTTTACTCTTGGTCACACTGTCAAATGTTTAAAATGTCACTGCTCATCTATCCAATAAAATTTGAATGACTTTAGTCATAATCCTAGACACACAAAAAGAGCTCTTAAATCCTATTGCTTCCCAATGACCTTGACCCGTAGTTAACGTTGTATCAAAATCATCTCTCATATCGCTCCAGTTAACGATCGAAGTTGTCAAAGTAATCTCATTCAATACCAGTTCAG
Source organism: Conus betulinus (assembly GCA_016801955.1). Lineage (NCBI taxonomy): Eukaryota > Metazoa > Mollusca > Gastropoda > Neogastropoda > Conidae > Conus > Conus betulinus. The sequence goes on along the minus strand of JADBJO010000135.1, from coordinate 1,470,918 downwards.
GACTGGAATGCCACCCTATCCCTGCATTAATCCCCCCCCCCCCCCCCCCCCCCCCCACACACACACACACACCCCACCCCCCCCTCCCCTCTCTCCATATCAACTGAATTAATTTTCATAATTAAAAACTAATAAACAATGCCAATCACAAGCGATCTCTCTATTCAAAGTTACCAAACAAAAAAAAACAGGAAAAGCAGTTAAAACACTTGACCTACTTCTCAAATAAGTATCGCTCAACACTCGCTTCCTTACGGCAGATCACTTTAACACTCACTCACTTCCTTGCTTCAGTACTGCAATCACTCCTTTCCCCCCCCCCCCTCTCTCTCTCTCTCTCTCTCGGTTATAAAACTTCAAGCACTAGCACCTGGTTCTTTGCTGCCTATTTTCTTTTATTATTGTTTCAAATGAGCATTTCTCCCCACGTCCCTTAAACCTTCCTCCCCATAATTCCGCCCCCCTTTTGGCAAAAGATTATAATTCTGAAGACGCATGCATGCCAGAAGTGTCAGCTTTAGAGAGGCAACCATGCCTCTTTGATGCTGGTGGGCTGAAACACTATATATTACTTACCTTCATCGATTTGATTGCTCACGTGTGCTCACAATAATCTTCATTGATTGATTGCTCACGTCATCACGTTGTTTGTCTCAATGAGTAGAAGTAGTCCTGTTCTGTTGATTTACCGCAGCTTTACCTACGAACATTCCACTGCACACCGTCTGGCCTTCTGTTACTGGATCGCATTGTTATACCGACTTGTTTCTTTTTCCTTTGTGCTTTCTGTTCTTGACTTGACCGGTTTATGTACAGTCTCACTGGTTGCTTTAACTCTGCTATTCCATGTTTACTGTAGGTGGTATAGGTGAGGAAGAGACTGTGGATAAGGATTAAGGGGAATACGAGGTGGGGGGGGGGGGGGGATGCATTTAAGGGCGAGACAGGCATGATGTATACATGAATTAGCAATTCTATCCAATGGTCATGTTATGTAATCTAACTCCATAATGCACACTAGTGTTTCGGACATGCATCATAATGTGACAGCTTATCACTCATTTCAATTGCACACTTTACACACACATACGCAGGCGCACGTGCATACACACACACACACACACACACACACACACACACACACACACACACACACACACACACACACACACACACACACACACACACACACACCGAGTACTAAAAAGTGAAATCTTAATGTAATGAATGTTAGGGGGGAAAAACAATCCACTTTTACTATATTGCTGTCATTCAACCATAACTTCTAAGCACTTGGAATCTGTCAGAATTCAAGTATCAGTAAATACAATGCAAAACATCAAAATGTTTTAAAATTGTATATAGAAAGTACGAAAATGGAACCAGTTCGTATTGTTTTTAAAAAAGAACACGATGGAACTTGTGTGTTAGTGTGTAAGGGCAAGGGAGAATGGGAAGGCGTGGGGAGGGGCGGGGAGGGGTAGGGGGTAGGGGAATATGAGATGGGGAGAAGGGTGTGGAGGAGCAGATTATACAGTGTGTTAGGGAGGAATAGGCAAGTGTTTTTTTTTCCTTCACGAGAACAGGGACAGGACAGTGAGAGGGAAGACTGGGAGAGGTGGGGTAGGGGATATAGGGAAAAGGGTGCTGATGAAATCTAGAAATTGACATGCTCTTATCCTATTGCACTACAAATCACTGACGCATCCAAAACACTTCCATTCCAGTCTTTGGGGTAAAATGTTTTTTAAGATCTTATTTTCACACAAGAGAAAAAGGTTGATGTACTCATTCTCAGTTCTGAAAACATGGGCAATCACACACACACACACACACACACACACACACACACACACACACACACACACACGCACACACACACACACACACACACACACACACTTGAGATAATATTACTCACAAAAAAAAAGAATCAAAATGCAGTCTAGTGAACAAGACATGTCATCTTCAACTTTCAGTCAAAATATTTAATTGTAACACTTTAACTTAATAACTTTTCAGGAAATATTTGCACAAGATACTTCATACAGTGCCTGTCAGTTACACATATAATTTTCCAATGAACACCGCCCTCGAAAAGTTCTGTTTTATACAGTTAACTGTGTATGCATTTTCTTAATATATTCATGCTTCACATGGATGTTCTGGCAATCAGTTTCTGTGTATGTATTTACTCAACATTTACTTCGTTAACATCATGTTTTGGAGATCTGTTTTAGTTTGAGCTGTTCTAATCTATTTATTTCATGGAAAAGATTCTTACTTTCACAATGTTCACAGATACCAATGGCTATCAGTCAGTTGTTTAAAATTCTAATTTTAATTTTCGACTGTAATCAGGAATCATAGATATAAATTTCTATGCAGTGTGGGTTTCAAACTTACAACACCAAAGTCTCCAGCTTAAGACACTAACTAATGCACCATCACACAAAAGCTGAACCTATCTCTACTTCTTTGTAAACATGTACACAGTTCTTTTCTTCTTCTGATTTTGTCCCTCTATGCTTCGATAATTGTTCTCAAACCATTTCATTCTTCACACATTCTATTTCAACTCTACGATCTCTGCACCGTTCTTTAGACAGACAGGACATTAAAATATGGAAAATGGAAAGAGATTTTGGATGCGAGTCCCATGAGTAACAGTTCACCTGTTTGTGTTTGTTCATTAACCATTGAGTTATTGCTCAGCTAGTCAAATTGCATTTCAAGTCTACTGGAGTTTCGTGGAAGTGATACAATGCCTATGCATGCTTCATTCAGTTTTTGTTTTTGTTTTTTTTTTTTTTTGTCTCTAGGACAGTTGGTTTGAGCTTTATCATGAGCAAAGCTCATTCTTCTTGAATGGATCATTTACTTGAATATTAATACTGAATAAAGAATCTTTCAGATAACATGGGAGCCATGTGTTCTATGGGTGATTTATGTTGCCAGAGTGGTTGCACAAATGTGACACTATTCTCCAATCTCTCTCTCTCTCTCTCTCTCTCTCTCTCTCTCTCTCTCTCTCTCTCTCTCACACACACACACACACCACTGCGCGCGCGCGCGTTTAGTCAATGTCATTGTAGCCAGCCAACCATACATAGCCCTCTAAGTCGGGGGGGGGGGGGGGGGGGGGGGAGCAACGTAACAGATTGGGATTCCCCTTGGTTTTGCATGTTATTTTTTTTTTTTTTTTTTTTTTTTTTACCAGGAAGGGAAAAATGTCGCCATTTTTTCTGTGGACCTTCAGTAACCCTGACACAGGGGTAAAAGCTGAAAAGTCATTTTTGACCAAACGTACTGTATTAATCACGCTTTGTTTCAGAGTCTGGAATACCAGAATGTTACACTGTGTTTTCTAAAGTGTTTCTGATTAATATTCAATTTGAACTAACAGTGTCTTCATTACAGAATGTCTGTTTATCCTGTTTATGATCATACAACTAACTAACTTCTTGTTGAACTTTGCAGCCACGACCCATCCAAACCAGCATATAATACTAAGATCTCACTTTCTCCTCTTCAGGAAGATGCAATGATGATCCACAGCAGCTAGCTTTTGCATGATAGTTAAGGCCTTAGAAATAAGAAATACACATGACTACAGTCCGGGCCCTCTATGATCTCCATGTAGAAGAATTCTTCCAAGATCATCCTTATCTGAAGGGGCCATGTGTAGAGGCAGCGCAGCAGCTTGACCAGAGCTGTGTTCAACACCTGCAACAAGAGATGTTGAAAGAGCAGCAAAATATGCTAACTTTCCTTTATTCCCAAAGGGTACTGAAAATGATGGCCGAGTTTGATAAGAAGAAGGGATCACAAAGTTCACTCTTCAAGTTTGTGCGGACCTACATGAGGACGGTATTACTCATATATACATTCATCCGTGCCACCCGTGATGGTCTTTGGGAGCTGCACCCTGTCGTCCCATGATGCTCTTTGCAAGTAGTTCTTTGCTTATGGCGAGCAGAAGTATGCCAGGCTGGTTCCACTTTACCTCGCGGAGATGACAGCCCTTCAGATAACAGATCGAGATATACATCAAGAGTTCATTTATGTAAACTTTGTTGTCAACAAAAACCAGATCCCATTCTGTGCCATTGAGGTGGATCATGCTCTTGAGCACATCAACCGCATCATGAAAGTCACTGGAGGACTCGTGGGCATTACACAGAATGCCAGTGCTCGGGAGATATTCTTCCTTACAGCTCCATAACTTAGTAGGGCTTGCTGAAGAAGCACATGTAATGGCTGGCTCACCAACAACTACACGTAAGGAACATCATGACCTGTCACTGGCTGTCTGGACAAGACAGGAAGAGAACAGTGCTCGACTCAAGAGTGTGCACACATCGTCCATTAATCCTATGAAGTACGAGGATGAAGACCTGCCCAACATCATTACAAAGGTTGTGATGCCAGCTGAGGTGCAGAAAGATGTGTGCAACCAAGAAGACATTGGGTAGCAGAAGTATGCCAACTTTGTTGAGGAACGCATCAACACGAATGAGGTCAGTATCTGGGCCAGAATGAAGGTTCAACTGAAGACATGGAAAAGTACAGGGAAGTCGGTGAAACACAAAGCAGCTGATCAGGCAGTGGAGCTCAAGGACGACAGATCATTATTTGCCCGAATGTTGATTGTTGCACGCTCACGCCCCGAGATGAACCTCAGGGTCAGCATCGGCCAGCATGAGTTCACGTCCCTCCCACGAGCCTTGTTCACAGCGAGTGGTGAACTCCTACCATGCACAGACAAAAGCAAGCTGATAGCTGTACTTGAGGACCTGCCAAACAAAATTAGTGTTGATCTGCAGCCAGAGGATGTCACCAATGACATTGCTCCCTTGACACCAAGGAAGGCAACTGTAATTGATGGAATGGCAATTGTCCAGGCAATGGGTAAGCCACCTTGGGTAAAGCCATGTGCTCAATGGGCTGACCACTTCATAGCTACACTTGACAGCAAGTGCAGAGAATATGATGAGTTCCATCTAGTCTTTGACCGTTATGATCTTCCACTTAATTGGAAAAGGCCACAAAGGAGAGATGGCAGGGTTGTAAGCCAGCAATTGCTTATCACGTCACAGACAATACACAAATTGGCAAGGTATCAGCAAAGCAGTTCCTATCCAGTACTGCAACCAAAGATGAACTGACAGGAGAGAGAGAGAGAGAGAGAGAGAGAGAGAGAGAGAGAGAGAGAGAGAGAGAGTGTGTGTTAGTGCGTGCGTGGGTGAGCGCTCGCGCGCGTGCCTGCGAGTATGCAGGTCTGGGGATTTTGTGTGTAACCATCTATCTGTATGTATATACATACACACATACATATGCCCTTGCATGCGGGATATCGCATATACGCCACACCACATCTGCTATTTTAGCAGATGCTTCACCAAGTGCATAAACCAATGCGCTGGTGAAACCTCGGGTGCATGCTAGTTGTTTTTGTGTTTCCGCAATCCACCGACTTCGGGTATGGATTATGGGATTTTTAACGTGCGTATTTGATCTGCATGCGTATACATACGAAGGGGAGTCAGGCACTGTCTGAATATAAGTTGATCTGGGAGATCGGGAAATATACCCACCCTTATCCACCAGATGCTGTCATCGTCACCGCACCCGCGCACCTCTGACCACTCAGATCAGAAATTCAATGCGCTGACTGCTGGGCTATCATGCCGAATAAGAGAGATAGCAAACTAACCGTATAGAACCCCTAAATAAAAATGACCACTTGGCTATCACGCCAAATAAAAGTGATTGAAAATTAACCCGTATAGAACCCCTAAGAAATAAAAGTGACAGCAACCCGCATAGAACCCTCACCCGAGCTAGCAGGCCTGATTCTGAAAACAGAAACATCTCACTGGCTTGACAGTGGCTGGCTTGACCGTCGTCTGCTAGAAACTGATGCCTGGACCTATATATGACCTTGACCTTGACCTTGACGTTATAGACGCTTGAGGCCCTAAATGGGCCAGTTCATCATTCTGATTTCAAACATACATAGTGGCATGCGTGGCACTGACGTATGTGGCAAAAGTTAAAATGGTATTGTCAGAGTTTAGGACTGGCAAGTTGGAGTGTGAACACTCCCAGATCTTTCCAATGAGCGTCGAGTCTGCCTTTGAAGCTGTTCATGGATGGTGCTCTGACCACAGATTCCGGGAGTTCATTCCACATGTTGACCACCCTCTGAGAGAACGTTCCGCTGCGAACATCCAGTCTACAGTGTTTTTTGTTGATCCTGAGACTGTTACCCTTTGTTGCACAGTCACTGATGACCTCGAACTTCGGCCGATCAGAATCGTAGATCCCGTGTATGTATTTGTAGAGATCAATCATATCACCTCTGTTTCTGCGATGCTCAAGAGTAGGTAGTCCCAGGATCGCCAGCCTCTCACGGTACGGCTTGTCTCTCAGTGATGCCAACAGCTTGACTGCTCGTCGTTGTACATCCTCCACTTCACTGCAGAGGGTTTTGTGGTGCGGCTGCTGCCACACAGAGTGGCCATATTCCAGGATAGGACGCACAGGCTCGTATACAAATGTACAAAGAGGTCATTGCTGAGGAGGAAGTCAAAAGTGTGCGCCGAATGATGCCGACAATTCTGTTGGCTTTTGCAGTACTTGTTCCTACATGTTCCTTGAAACATAACTTGTTGTCGATGTAGACGCCAAGGTCTTTCTCATATTCATGCTCCTCCAACACTACTGTGCTCTGTGTTCCATCTTGCATGGTGTAATCCACCTCTGACCTTTTGCTACCAAGTTTCAGGACGCTGCATTTTTGCGGGTGAAAACGAAGTAGCCGATCCTGCGACCACTGCTGGAGCTTGTCGAGGTCAGCTTGCAGGGCAGTCGTGGCTCCTGGGATGTCACTGCGGGTGTACAACTTTGTGTCATCTGCAAATAGTTTCACTTCACTGGCGCAGATATTCGGCAGGTCACTGATATAGACGACAACATCGGGCCAACGACACTCCCCTGTGGAATCCCGCTCGTCACTGGCGCCAGTTGTGATTTTGCTCCATTTACGACTACACTCTGCTGCCTGTCTGTCAAGAATGCCTGGATCCAGTCGAGAACTTTGCCTTGGATGCCGTACGCTGCAAGCTTCATCAGGAGACGTCGGTGGGGATGGAGTCGAAAGCCTTCATGAAGTCCATGTATGTAAAGTCGACACTGCCTCCAACATCGAGAACCTCTGTCCAGGCATCCATAACGTCCAATAGCTGCGTAACGCAGGATCTCCCATGCACGAATCTGTGCTGCTGCTGCTGATGAGTTGATTTTCAACCAGGAGCATGATGACCTTTTCTCTGATAAGTTTTTCCATCACCTTACAGAGTATGCATGTGAGGCTAACCGGCCTGTAGTTACATGGTTGTAGGCGACTTCCCTTTTTGAGGATAGGCAAAACAGCTGCTTTTGTCCAATCCTGTGGTACTTGTCCATCTTCAAGAGACTTGCGGAAGAGTAGCGTAACTGGGTGCGCCAATATGTCGGCAGCCTTAGACAGAACGAGGGGGTTGATGCCGTCTGGTCCTGTAGCCTTGTATGTCTTTAGGGTCTGAAGCAGTCTCAGTACTTCCTTTTCTGAAATCTCTCAGTCCTCCAAAGTCGTGCTGTACTCAGCAGTTGGTGGATCGGGGAGGGGGCCATCATCCTCATGAGTGAACACACTGTGGAAGAAATCATTTAACAGCTCTGCTTTTTCTTGATCTGATGTTGATTTACTGCCATCTTCCCTTTTTCAGATCTCCTATCCCTGATCACACTGTCGTTTTACTCTTAACATATGACCAGAATACTTTGGGATTCTTCTTAGCTTCAGTGGCCACTGTGGCTTCAAACCTATATCCAGATGGTCTCTCAAACTTGTTATCAGTTTGTACCTCACTGTATACGTTAAAACACTAATTACTCTCTCTCTCTCTCTATGTACATTAAAAAAAAATAATAGAAACTGAAAAGACTACTGTAGGTAACAATTTTATCAGACATGGAGGGAAAAAAAAGAAGAAAACCCAGTGATCCAAACGGGAATCAAACATACAATCTACGCCTTTGAAGTCTGACCCCATACCACTGGGCGGCAGAGAGTCGTGACTGCGAGACGATTTCAAAAGTATATAAAAGAGAAAGTGATGATACCACAAACTTTTTTTTCCTCACTGGCTTGACCGTCGCTTTACCGTCATTTGACCGAAAAGTGATGCATAGTTCTTATGCATCTTAAAACGCTAATTACTCTAATTTGGAGAGTTTTCACGGGTTGAAACTCAATGAAGACCTCGTAAGGGTATCAAAGAAAATGAAGGCTGAACGGCATGTGGAGATGTGCCGCAGTTCTGAAGACTTAGATGTTCTGAATTTCCCTACATAAACAGTATTGCCAATTTTCGATTTTATAAGTATAGATTACTATATCCAGATGGTCTCTCAAACTTGTTATCAGTTGTACCTTCACTATATAGAACATGCATTTTCATTTTGTGGGCAGATAGATGAACATTTTTACTGGAAGGGAATGAAAGAAGGCATGGCCAAGTTCTGTAAATCCTGTGATGTCTGCCAAAGAGCCAATGCATCAAACAAAAGGCCCTGTGAGCCGTTGAACCCTATCCCTGTGCCCCGAAAAAAGTGGAACCTCGTTGGTATGGACCTAATAGGACCCCTGTCGACCACTGACAAAGGCAATAAATATACTGTGGCCCTGACTGATCACTTCACCAAATATAAAGAGAAAAGTGCAGCCTAGGTGGCAGAGTTTGTCTTTAAGACAATTACAGTATTTGGTATATTTGACTCTCTTATTACAGACCAAGGCCATGAATTCATCAACGAAACTCTGGAAATTCTTACTGAACGATTTCAAATCAATCACAGGATATCATCTGCCTATCACCCTCAAACAAACGGCCAGAGAGAGCATGACAATAGAACTCTCAAAAACACTAATCAAGTGCACTGGAGAAGAAAACAACTGGGACGACCTTTTACCAGAAGCACTGTTCTCATACAGAACATCAGTTCACCACTCAACAAAGTCACACCACATGAAGCCCTATTCTCAGAAGTAGCAAGACTGCCTTTTGAAGATCCACGAGGTCCTGATCCAGACCAAACTTATGCCGAAATGCGAAATGAAACAAATTTTCCAAGACCTAAACAAAGAAATTAAAGAAAACATTTCAAGTGCACAATCATGACAGAAAGAAACGAAACTTCGATGCAAAGAAAACCCATGAAAGCAATTTCAAAATTGGGGATCAAGTACTGATAAATAATTCAAGCTATATCCACAGAATGGGGGGGGGGGGGGTGGGAGAGGGGGAACTAGCACCCAGATACATAGGTCCATAGGAGGTAGACGACGTTTTGCAGAAAGGTCGCCTTCGACTTCGGAATGTCAAGAGTGGAAAGATCTTGAAAAACCTCTACAGTGCTAAAAATGTGAAGTTCTACACAGTGCTCTCTGATGAACATAAGCACATGCCACCTGAAGACCAGAGTGATGACCCATCATCTTCATCGACAGAGGACTAAAAAATACCACCCAAGAAACAATCGGGATGGAGGTCAGACAAACAAACCGAAGGAACAAGAGCAAAGTCGTCCTTTGATGAATTACGAAAGAAAAGAAGGTGCATTTTGAACTTTCACCCAGTCAACTCTGATTGGCAACAAGAGAGAGCAACAGCCCTCAACTTCAAAACAGTCGACCACAAACACCGGAGAGAAAATCAGAGTTTGCCCCCACAACTTCGAAACCCGTGAAACCTGTCCGAGTAGAGGAGATGCAAACTGTTTGTTTTTTTTCTTTCAGTTATATATTGCTCGGTGATGATGCTTTTCACGCTGATTTAAGACAGATGATCTGCAAACTCATTGATCAAAATGATGACGACTTTGTTGAAGTTACGAACTGTAAAAGTTATGTTTCGAAAAGCAAAATGACAAAAAAAATGCGAGTCTGGGACACGGAGGTCGAAATATTTGCTTTTGCCACAATGACCAACACTCTGGTGTATGTGTACACGGAAACAAAGCAAAGACAGTGAGCCACGCTTACTTTGTTACCCTCCACTAGTCAAGATAAAGGAAGATCTGCCAAACACAACACGGAGCATCTTCATCTCTAACGTGTACCATCACTTCCAGCTGTTTTCAGTGTTACTGATCATTAGTGACCTATGTACTGATGCTCTCTAACCTTGTCACAGACATCACAGTACATGTCACACTTATCGTGACCCAAGCTCTCATTGTGTGCTAAAATGATAGTAGGTGAACAGCAGGATCAATTCAAAATAATTGACAAGTACTTTCATCCATCACATTTAAATTTCACACACATTACATGGGCATAAAGTATACAAACTCAAAGATACACCTGCCCGCTCACACACACACACACACAAATGCACGTATTCACGCATGCACGTGCTCTATCTCTCACGCAATCACACACACACACACACACACACACACACACAGATACACACGCACAAGAATCCAACGCGCAGTGACAATCTAAACATATGTCATAGTGCAAAAAGCAATTGTATCTCAATAATGATTCCAGCATGATTAGTTATCATAATTTTTGCGTATTCGCTGGGCATCAACAGAGTGTCGATCTAACAAGAGTTAGGATTAGCTTAGAAAAAAAATTCTTCAAAGAACTTGATTAGATTTTAACGCATTTTAAGTCAACATTTTTGTTTGTTTGTTATTTTTGATGTTTTTTTGTTGTTGTTGTTTTTTTTTTGTTTCTGTGGTTTGCTTTTTTCATAGCAGCATTTTGGTTTGTTATTTTTTTTCATTCTGTTTCTTTTTTTCTTAAAATTATTTTCGATTCTTCTCTCACGCAATCATACATATGCACACACACCACACACACGTACACACACACATATGCACGCACTCATGCATGCATGCGCTCTATCTCTCATGCAATCTCACACACACACACACACACACACACACACAAACAAGAATCCAATGCAGTGACAATCTAAACGTATGTCATAATGCAAAAAGCAATTGTATCGCAATAATGATTCCAGCATGATTAGTTATTATAATTTTTGTGTATTCATTGGATATCAACAGAGTATCGATCCAACAAGAATTAGGATTTGTTTAGTAAAAAAAAATCTTCAAGAACTCGATTAGATTTTTTAATGCATTTTGGTCTGCTCTTTTTTTTCTGCTGTGTCTTTCTTTCTTAAATTTATTCTTTATTCTTTTATTGTGATTTTTTAAAGTAAAATATACTTTCATCACTTGGACTTTTGTTTCCATGGTGCAAAAAACCATCAAAGAAGACTGATCAAATAGACATTTTTGTTGTTTTTTTTTGTTTTTTTAAGCAGTTCAGACAATTATAATTTTTGTACACAAAAGTGTAAAATAAAAAGGCTATGGTTGAAAAAGTCTTGTACAAGTATGATATAAACTCTCCCTGTCTCTATCTGTGTGCCTGTCACTGTCTATCTGTCTGTCTGTCTGTCTGTCTCTCTCTCCCTTTCCCTTTCCCCCTCTCTCTCCCACTCCATTGTGCCTCTTGCTCTCTCTCTTTCTGTGTCCTTGTCCCTGTCTCTGCCTCTCTTTCTTTCTTCCTGTCTGTCTGTTTATTTCTCTCTCCCTGCCTCTGCCTCTGTCTTCGTCTGTTTCTAGGTTAGGTAAGCAAGAATCAGTGTTTTAAGATGTTGTAGAGAGAGAGAAAGAGATAGACAAGATAGACAGACAGAGAGACAGAGAGAGAGAGAGAGAGAGAGAGAGAGAGAGAGAGAATTGGGGTGGGGGGAATTCTGGGATAAAAATATATTTGTCCTCATGGGGGCATAACAGATGTGGGGGGGGGGGAGGGGGGTACATTTTAGATTGCCCCCCAGGGGGACGTGTCAGCATATCCAACATGTCCCCTAGGGGACATTCTAGCATACCCAACATGTCCCCAGGGGGACATTCTGGTATAGTGACACGTCCCCCAGGGGGCATTCTGGGATACTGAAACGTCCCCCAGGGGGCATTCTGGGATGGGGGGCAATCTGGGGTGTTACACCAGTACTGTAAATTCATGGGGGCTATTGTTAGATGCACACGGCAGGGCCCTCCAAAGGGGAACACTCCCGCACGATGACTCCATGACAAAGCCATCACTGTCATCAGTAAAGGATTCAACGAGTAGTGAACTGCATATGTTAAAACAGAACAGGCACCACCGACCATCACCACAGTGACTTCACAGCAGTCTTTTCTGGTGGGTTGCCTTATGACGACTTGACACTGACTGGTCCCTGTGGACTGACAGTAACACTGCTGTGACAGAACAACCCAGGCTAGGCATGAGCCAGAGTGAGCGGCAAGCAGGTAATGCCACTGAGGTAGTACGCAAGATGAGACAGAAAAAGAAGAAGAAGAAAAAGAAAAAAAAAAGATGGGAAAATCAGTAAAGACTTTCTGGAACAAAGACAGATGAATGAACCAAAGTGACAGAAAAAGTTGAATCAGTGTTTTAAGATGTAGAGAGAGAGAAAGAGATAGACAGACAAGATAGACAGACAGAGACACAGAGAGAGAGAGAGAGAGAGAGAGAGAGAGAGAGAGAGAGAATTGGGGTGGGGGGAATTCTGGGATAAAAATATATTTGTCCTCATGGGGGGCATAACAGATGGGGGGGGGGGGGGGGGGGGGGGGTACATTTTAGATTGCCCCCAAGGGGGACGTGTCAGCATATCCAACATGTCCCCTAGGGGACATTCTAACATACCCAACATGTCCCCAGGGGGACATTCTGGTATAGTGACACGTCCCCCAGGGGGTATTCTGGGATACTGAAACGTCCCCGGGGGGGGGGGGACATTCTGGGGTACTGAAACGTCCCCCAGGGGGCATTCTGGGATGGGGGGCAATCTGGGGTGTTACATCAGTACTGTAAATTCATGGGGGCTGTTGTTAGATGCACACGGCAGGGCCCTCCAAAGGGGAACACTCCCGCACGATGACTCCATGACAAAGCCATCACTGTCATCAGTAAAGGATTCAACGAGTAGTGAACTGCATATGTTAAAACAGAACAGGCACCACCGACCATCACCACAGTGACTTCACAGCAGTCTTTTCTCTGGTGGGTTGCCTTATGACGACTTGACACTGACTGGTCCCTGTGGACTGGCAGTAACACTGCTGTGACAGAACAACCCAGGCTAGGCATGAAGCCAGAGTGAGCGGCAAGCAGGTAATGCCACTGAGGTAGTACGCAAGAGACAGAAAGAAGAAGAAGAAAAAAAAAAAAAAGATGGAAAATCAGTAAAAACTTTCTGGAACAAAGACAGATGAATGAACCAAAGTGACAGAAAAAGTTGAAATGTAATGAAAGATATCAGTTTTTTTCAAAGGCAACATCAAAGAATTCCTTGATGGTGGGCATGTAATTTACACAAAAGTGAAAGAGCCCCTGGCATCCCCATGAACACACACATGCACTCTCTCTCTCTCTTTCTCACACACACACACACATACACACACACACATATACAGCAGCCCTGAAAATCAGCATCTTGTCTACTTGCCTACGGCCAATAATTCAAAAATTTCGGTGCTCAAGTTATTGAACAAAACAATAAAAACAATGCAGTTAAAAAGAATCCTTAATTTAGCACTGATTGATGATGTTATCATGCACACAAATACTAGCATTAAAACTGAACAGTGTCACAACTAGCTAAAAGGACCAAGAATTTGCTGTAAAAACTGAGCAAACCAAAATAAAATAATAAAATAATGTCCTTGTAACACACTAGCACTTTTACCCGGCTTTGTGTGGATTCACTCACCTTTTTTTTTCTTCTATCACCCCCCTTGTCTCTCTCTCTCTCTCTCTCTCTCTCTCTCTCTCTCTCTCTCTCTCTTCCATCCACAATACTGCAACAGTATTGCTTCCAGGACAACCACATCCAGGACTTTATGTCTCCACCCCCCCCCCCCCTTTTTTTTTTTACCTGCCCTAATGCAACCATCCTCCACCTCTGTAACACAGAGTAGTGCAACCTTGCAGGTATTCATATCCACCTTCAAGAGGTTTGACTCTCAGACTGTCAGCTTCTGACATAAAGCATGTAGCACAAAGTTCATGTGTACTTAAATTGCATGTTGATGCATGCAGCCTTTTGCATGCCAGTCCGTTACAAAAAGTCCTGGTCTATACACAGAACTAAAAAAATTTGACAGCACTTTGGCGTTTATATAGGTAAGACAAAAGACACTTTATTTGTCCTCTGAGTAAGGAAACTCATGTGCATAGCTTTTAAAGCAATGTCTGTGTCTTTGGTGAAATGCACAGATAAATAATACGACATTTTCAAAAATATACAAACATGAAATTTATTAGATATGACTTTTAAGTATAAATCAAAATGTGCACTTTGCCTTCAATCAATAAACCTTTAATTTGCATCAAACTGTTTTACAGAAATATACATTCATTCAGCCAGAGCAACAGGGAAGGATTTTATTTCACAAGCTTGGCCAAAACGTTTTAGAGTCATGTTTGATAACTCTACATTATTCTTACAAGTTTTTTTAAAAAAAATCAGAGAAACAGAACAGAATAGAACAGAAGGCTAAAGTTTCCTCTGGTCAAGGTATGTCAAGATGCTTGCCACTTTCAAGCTGTATACACACACACACACACACACACACACACACACACACACACACACACACACACACACACAAAGTAGTGACTGAGTGAAGGAATATGTATGCACGAATTCATGCCCACTCAAGCAAGTCATATATCGCCCAAGATTCTGGCAACTGGTGTACTGCTGAATATGTTAGGCAGTATGATAATTGCCTACTTGCATGGATTACATGTAACATAATAAATACAAACTTACCTTGCTTATGAATTTCTTATACCGAAATCAATCTGTGATCAAGTTATATAAACCATTAAAAAAAAAAAAAGAAACATACAAAATTAATTTTTGTCAATATACTCACCATTTCATATATTCCTCTTATGAACTAAATACTACCTTCTTTTCCTTTCTAATTTCTTTTCCTTTCTTGTTTAGTTAGTACACTTGTACTAGAGCAATCAAGGTGTTATACATCCCACATGGATAGATGACATAAAAAAAAATGTAAAGAAATCAGAGCTGCCTGACTACAAATAATGAGAGGGAGAGGAGTGTGTGGGTGGGCAAGAGAGGGGATGAGAGACAGGATAGAAATCACATATAATGCTTATGGGTTCTGTTGTACTGACATAAGTAAAAAATAAGAAAGGGACAGAAAACATTTAACTTAAAAAAATTAAGGATATCTTTACATCCCTTCCTCATTACCTTTGAGACACGATAATGGAAACTTCTTATTGATGACTTACAGGTACAAAAAAAAAGTCATCTCCTAGGAAATGAGCAACAGTAAGGACACTTCCACTGAAACATACTGTACAACAAATACACATATAGCTGCACAAGAATTCATTATGGCCCTATGTCATAGCACTGTCAACTTTGGCCACTTTTACCCCCATTCAACATACAATGAAAATCATCAATTCTTGTGTGCAGAACAAGCCAAACTATTCTTTGACCGCATGATGAAAAACATGCACTGGAGTATTCTGTCCGACTCTTCACATACAGCTTCCTGTCAAAAGAATTTTACAAATGTACAGAATGTTTTCTTCGTAATTTGAAGTAGGTAATTGAACAGTCAGAGCAGAGAATGTTCCCCTGCAGACCAGAACTGTTAGACTAGAGTCAAACCATCAAGGTGGGCACACCCATTTGTGCACCACAACTTCTGGGTAAAAATATCTGACTCATGTCACAGAAAAACATTAAAGTACACCACTTCTGGTCAAGGGAAGAGCTCATCTGTATTGTAATCTCCAATCAGTAACCCTTACTATATCTAACCAACCACCATGGTGAAGTGTGACTTACATGCTGTGATTTGTGGGCTGATTCCCATTACAGGCATTTACTTGTGGGATCCATAGATCCTGCAAGTTTGTTCCCAGAGCCGATAGTTTATATGGAAAGACAGGAACCAAAAATTCTTTGACCAATGCTACAGGCCTCTGTTATCTCTCAAGCCTGGTTGAAGACAAGATATAATATGGAACGCAACATCGGGAGCAAGGCTGTCATGTAGTCATAATTCAGCTGCAAGCATCATCTTCATGATTCTCAATAATCATCAAAGAATTGCAAGCATCATCTACATGATTCTGAATAATCATCATAAAACAAGTCTCAAATTTTGTGGCCTTTCATGCCCAGCTGTCAGGATGGCCTCAGATAACACTGTGGGATGAAAATAAACTGTTTAAAAAAAAAATGGGTTTTCAAAACCCATAACAAAAGAAATTTCTCACCACTTCTCTTTAAAACAAAACTTTTGTAAAACTACTTGTCAGGTTCTTAACGTAGATAGTGTGCTTCTTTGCACTGTGGGTTCTTTGCTTCCATATTGTCATGCTACTGCATTTTAACGGCTAACCCCACTCTGTTTTAAGATTCATACACACCACTTCAGCGCCCAAGTTCTTCGCTCGAGAGCAAACAAAAATAAATACCTTCATATGTGATGCATGTCCACATGCTTCAAATAAAACTCACGATGCTCCTGTCTTAAAACTCAGCAGACATCACGCATAAAGCACCAAAATTAGTTTTAAAGTCTGTCCGTCAGAGATCTATCAGCTCAACTGCATACTACGCCACATAGTTTGAACAGTAGTCTGTAAAACAGTGGATGTAGGCACCACGAGCGATGTTGCTTCACTGTCTCCTCTGAATGAGCAGACCTCACACAGAGGGAGAACAACTGCTGCCTCTTCACACGATAAAATTTGGACCAGGGTTTTTCTGCTTCTTACTCTAAAACTCTACAGGCTCCTTCCTGCTGAATTTCAGCAGAGGATATGTGTCCCAGAACAGGGTTTGAATCACTGCACCTAACTCCTCTGAATGCCCAGTGCTTATGGTCCAAAACTGGCATTCAGTTATATAACGTCTTCAGAAATCTTTGAAATCCCTAATGTCAAAACAGGAGTGTTGAAACACAGACTGTGCACATGTTCAGATGATGGCAGGATTCCATTCAGTTGATGTCAGTCAGACGGCGAATCCCTGGAAGACACTTTCAGCTTCAGCATCAACTTCCCTTTTTTTTTTAAGCTGGACTCTGAACCGCTGCTCTCCCCCCTTGGTGAAAAGGCTTGAGACATGTGACTTAACATTGTGTGACTATAAGACTCTTCTAGGTCAGACAAATCTCCCAAGTCCTGCTCCCAAGGGGATTTACCACACTGTTTCCTTTTTCGCTTCAGCCTATGCTCCCTGTCCTTCGAATCTCTGCTCTGTTGCAGTGACTCTGATTCAGTTCTGGATTTGCTTGGATGTGACGTCCGTCGAGGCTGTGATGGGGAGCCGTGGCCGTGGGGGTGGCGTTTGATCTTCAGCTTGAGGGTGCCTTTGCTGGGGTCGCTGATGGTGCTGCTGACGGCCAGCTGCTCCTGGAACCCTGACCCCTGCTCCAGGTCCTTGCTCTGCCCAGCATGGGAACTGGCACCAGCTATCCGCTCCTTCAGTTCACAGTCACCCTCCCGCACTGTCTGCGGCTGAAACACGCTGGCCGACTTCCGCTGCTCTGCCAAGTGTTGATGCTGAAGTCTGAGCCGCTCCTCCTCCAGTTCCTGTCTGACCTCCTGCATCAGGCGGTCCAGCAGCTCCTCCCCGCTGCGCTTGCTGTCCTCGTCTCCCAGGCTGATCAGCTCAGTGGAAGGATGTCTGCGGAACACTCTGTCCAGCTCCATGACAGGAAAGTCGTGCTGACAAGGCATCTCCCAGACTGTCGGAGAGCTGCTGGTAGAGTCTCAGGATCTCCTGCCCACTCTGCGTGACCCTTTCACTGCGTGTGCGTGGCCGTTTGCTGTCATCTGGGTCGTGTAAATCCTTGCTGTCCATGTAGCTTTTCATCAGCTTTTCCATTGCCAACTGAAACACACAGTAAGTCTTCAACTCTGCTTAACTCAATGTATGACCAACAACAAGATATAACAAAATCTAGAGAGTCCTTGAACAATGGATGACTCTATTTTTAAATATATCAGAAAGAAAAACTGAAAAGAGAAACTTGATAGAAAAACAACCATTACCAACAAGCTGAAGCTGAAACTAAACTGCATAAATGAAGTTTAGCATACCTACAAATCATGTCGCCAAAGTCGTTTCCTAATAAATCAAAGAATCCTGCAAGAAAAAACATATCGAGAGATCTCTTATAACATCATCACATACACACGGCTCACATCCATGTTCCTAGACTATGTTCTATAAAAGTACATACTGTCATTTGTACAAAAATTGGCCTTACATCTACATTGATACATTCATACATTAAGATAAACACAAACTTACTTTTCCCTAGAACCAAACTGAATTTACAAGATTCCTGTTGCTATAAATCCCTGACAAAAGAGATCACTCATCCACATGCAAACTCATTTTATCTGTCACCTAAAAATGATACCAAAAAAAATTGTTTTGAAAAGAGGAGAGCAATGAAATAACAGCCACAATATTTTCATGAAGAAGAATAACGCTTACTTATAAATTCAAGAAATTTAAGAAAAAAAAATGCATGCTATAATAATATCACACACACACACACACACACACACACACACACGGGTTAACAATTTTGCCTCCTATGAACAGCCTACCTCATATACTTCAATCACTTACAAACATCAGTAACAGGTTTCTAGCCTAGCACTTCAATAACGGCCTGAATCAGTAGTGCTCAACAACAGTGCTTTGTTTTTCTTTCATACATCTATGAACTAGAAACATTCTTTTATACAGGTCAACCTTTTTTCTCACTGACAGTTATGAATGTAAACAGTGGTGTGTGCCCAATACCTGAACCACTTCCAGCACTCTCATGGCATCAGTTTGTGCCTGAGGACTGGCTGGTTGCACACTGCTCACACAGGCCTGCAGGTGAGGCAACAGCTGGGGTAACTGGGGCACCAACACCCCTTCCACCTCCTGCACACCATCGTCATCCATCATTTTCATTAGCACTGGCAGAATCCCAATCATTACTATCAACAAACAGAAACATGCACAAATGCATGCATGCATGCACGCACACACACACATGAACACACACACACTCCCCAAACACACACACAAATATACATACGCACACACACACAAGGACGCGCACACACACACACACACACACAGAGAACCATTCCTCAAAACGGAATGCTGTTTCACCTAAATTTCCAGTAAACTTTAAGACAAGATGGGCCTTTCTAATCTGCTCCCCCATCTTTATCTCATTCTCCCATCTCTATCCAACTTCCTGTCTGTCCGCTTTAATCTTCTAATATTACTTATCGTAGTGTACAAATGGACAAGTCAAGAAGGAATTCATGTTAACACGCATACATAAAAACACACACACACACACACACACACACACACACACAAGAGGAAAAAGGATGGGCAAGAGAAACACAGCCTCTTTTCTGAGATTATGGCGTTGAGTGGGAGTTACCGACTAGCACAGAACCATTTCATTACAAGGGAAATAACCCTTGCCTAAAAGGGAAATAATCCTTGCCTACATGCACAGTAACCCTTGCCTAAAAGGGAAATAATCCTTGCCTACATGCACAGAGATCAGTGTTCACATTACAACAAACCTGCCCTCTTCTTTTTCATAATTTTTCTTTTTCTTCCATTCCCCCCCCCCCCCCCCCCCCCCCCCCACCCCCCCGTCCTTTTTTTGTTTTTTGTCTGCCGAACTGACTACTGAACAAACCAGAAATTTGACACTGAAACCAAAAATACGTAGAATTTTTTTTTTAAGAAAAAAAATTAACAGTGGTTGGGAGTGAAGCTTTCTGAATCTTCATGTCATGACTGGGCTACCTACAGCAGAGCCCAAGGCCATGAGCCCCAGGACAGCCCCAAAATGGGCACACAGTGGGCGCCCCAGGTCCTGAAGCGCGTCGGTCAGTTTGGTGATCACCAAGGACCTCAGGCGGTTGACTGGGCTGTGCCATTTCCTGCAGTGAGGTACACACAGAGAGCAGACTTTGTAAAACCAGATGAAAGCATGTATATTCTGACCACATAACTTGATTCTATGTTTTGAGACCGGATGCCCTTTTGCGTTTTCTGTATTTACATACAATGGAACAGTCTAATGACTACTTTCTTTTAAATTCTCATATATATATAGATTATTCATCTTCCCCGAAGTTGGAGTATGGCTGTCTTAATGGCGGGATAAAAAACCGTCATGCACACAAAACTCCACTCCCTAAACAGGGGGGGGTCTGAAAAAGTCTCAGCCTGTGTACGCAGAAGAAGACGACAAAGATTATTCATTACATTTACTGATAATACTTATTATTAATGTTTTCTAAAGTTTGTTTGAAATTTTGTCTTTTTTTCCTTCCTTTTTTGCTGCTCTGTCTCTGTATTACAAAAACCTATTCACACAAGAGTTGTGAAGTAATCTCTTTGTGCTGAAAAAAAAATGTAACAGAATTTTTCCAGTGTTTCTTGTCTGAACAAGAAGAAAAAATATCAGCTGTTCAGTCTTTTTCACTGCTGTTCTCAGAGGCACAAGAACCACTGTCTTCAGTGTAGGACATGAAGGATTTCAAGATTTTTTCATATACAGGCTATGTCGTCCACAGACCACTGGTAGTTGTGCCTCTGTGCTTGTGCTACCTACAACTCATGTACTGTCTGCTGTTGTGGATATGCCTGCTTTTTTGAAACTTAATAATCATGGACTAGTGTGATTTTTGTGCATCGAGGAAAGTGCGATACATTGAATATGCCACGGTCAAACCATCAACTTGAGTTACTGCTCAGTTGCTCTTTTGAAGATCGAAATCCATAACCTTCAATTTGAAATCTGCATTGAAGTCTTGGCTTTTCAACTTTGGCATGGTGATGTTTGCTTGGTTGTATGGTGCTGATGAGTGACTGATCATGCAAAAATTATATCAGCTAATGCAAACAATGCTCATTTGCATGTAATGTTTGAATCATTATCTCTGTGAAAAGTGGTCAAATCTGATTTCTGCAACACTAGTTCTCAGTTTGTTCAATCAATCTTGACCTAGTTTTAAATAATTATCGTCTGCTGACTGATTCTAAGGCCGGAATCGATAACGATTCGGGTGATGATAATGATGATGTCGAATTGTCCATTGCTGCACAGATGAAAGTTCGAAAAACAAAAGTTGCTAGAGATTCTTTAACTGTTGACTGAAGTGGTAGGCTACAAGACGTGAAGCTCAAAAAAACTTCTGCTTGTTTTAACAGCCAAAAAATCGGGTCAGACGATGACCAAATTTCAGTCAGTGGGTGTGTCCAATGATTTGTCTGTGGCAGTGTCACCTTTAGTCTTTTGATTTCTGAGGAATTTTAGCAAACTTTGAGCAAGAAACAAATTTATTTGCTGCACAAAAGCAAGCAGAAGAGGATCAAGATAAACTCTGGCCTAAATTAAAAACTGCCTTGTTTGTCAAACAGCAAAGAGGAGACAGACAAGAAGTACATCATCACCCACAGTGTGTGTGTGGGGGTGTGGAGGGGGGAAGGTCCATTGCTCAGTGCACTTGTGCAAAGGCACAGTTTTGCTGAATTCCATCACAATTTAAAGTGCAGTATTCAGTAATCTGTTCTTGTTATTTTTTTTTCCCTCAGCACGACATATCTTAGAAGACATATCTTCATGTATGCGATGCCATCAGTTTAACAAAATTGTTAAAGTTTGGGTTTTTTTTTTTTTTCCCCTTTACAACAAAAGTGAATTATTTAGTGTGCAGAGCATATAGAATAGCTTTATTTTGTTCCTGAAGGTTTCAGTACCTGGAAAATTACTATGTACTCCTAATCCATGACATTCTGTGGGTTCAGTGAATTCAGGAAACAGGGCTGGGTGGCCTCAGCCCCTTTTGTCCAGTCCCCTTAGCTAGGCACTGACTATCCGCTGGGTGGCCTCAGCCCCTTTTGTCCAGTCCCCTTAGCTAGGCACTGACTATCTGCTGGGTGGCCTCAGCCCCTTTTGTCCAGTCCCCTTAGCTAGGAACTGACTATCCGCTGGGTGGCCTCAGCCCCTTTTGTCCAGTCCCCTTAGCTAGGAACTGACTATCCGCTGGGTGGCCTCAGCCCCTTTTGTGCAGTCCCCTTAGCTAGGGCACCGACTATCACTGGGTGGCCTCAGCCCCTTTTGTCCAGTCCCCTTAGCTAGGCAATGACTATCCAAACAAACCTCACAACAGCAAACCGGAACCTCTGTATATAGTGCCAGAATCTTCAGCTTGATGAAGGCGGGCAGATACGGAAGAATAAGAGGAAGAAGGACAAATTGTTTCAGCACCGAGAACACCGAAGTAGAGTTAATCTGTTTGTATTCTTTTTTCCTCGTGTACCAGTTCACTACATATGGGGAAAAAATTGCTGTTTCGGATGGAGTGATGGCTTTGGAATTTTTTCATCAATTTCATGGAACTGATAAGTAAAAAAAAAAACTTTTTTCTATTGAGGTTTCACTATTGTGAATGTGTATGTGTTGAGGAGTTACCTCACTTGGCATGGTATTCTCATAGTCATGTAGCACAAAGTCAAATGGTAAGCAGAGGACCAGACAAGGATATGCACTATATAAGTACTCTTAGAAAAAATTATTATAATGTACATATGGATGATGTATGTAGGAACATTAAGTCCATTCTGGGTTGAACAAATTTCAAGATTGTGAAACCAGGATTGTCTAATTAACATGACCTTGGCAATCTCACCAGTCCTTGTCTTTCTTTTTTTTTAACTATGCAATCCATGATTGTTAAGCTATGTGTATCCTAGGTTCGCAAATAGAAAAAAAAAAATTGTTCAACAAGATCTGGAGACTGTCCAAGTTCACAAAATGGGAAGTACACATCTTAAAAGTCATACATTTCAAGAAGTCAAGGGTTAATGTTAGACGTAGCAAAGAGACAGCTTTCATCCAACTGTTGAAGTATATAATACACAAAGAGAGCAAAACTGTCCACCTGACAATGTCCGCTAGCACCTGGGCAGCCAGCTGTCGCAGCATCCAGTGGTCAATGGACTGCTGGTTCATGTAGGATGCCAGCGGCTCCAGCAGACAGGTCTCCACTGCCTGCACCAACAGACGTAACTGAAACCCAAAGATTAAAAAACAACTGTGAACATGTCACCAAAACAGTCCCTCCTGTTCCGAATACATTAACAAACACATGTCATCTGTCAATGTCTGGTCAACCTTCCAACTTCTTTTCTTAACTGGCTTTATTGTTTGTATGTGTCCACGTATCTTTTTTTTTTCTTTGAAGAGGGAGGGGGTGCGGCCAGATAGGAGATGAGATTTTAATGGTTCCTTCGATCTCATTCTTTGTTTTACATGTGATGGAACCAAGCTGCACACATATTCATTTAAAATCTCTCTCTCAGTCCTGCCTTGATTCTTCTTTCCTGTGGTTGCTGAATGGTGACTTTTTCCCCCTTCTCTTTTCTTCGTTTTGTTGGTTACTGTGTTGCTTGTCTTCTTGTGGTAAGATGCTCTTCATTCAGTACAGAGCTCTCTTACTTCTCTCCCTGTCTTGTTTGCAGTTGTCGTGACAGGATCCAAAGGGAACATTCTTTGGTTCTCTCTCTGGGCAAAATCAGACTGCCATGTGACGCTGACAGTAATCATTGCTGCCGACAATTCTCATGTTCTTTCAAAAAAACTACAATGTTCTACCATCTGGACGAAGGTTCCAAATTCCAAACAAATAGAACCAAAAACAGTTTCATTCCCAATTCCTTCAAACTCCTGAATCAAAACTGAACTTTCAATAAGATCCAGTTCAGAAAGCTTGTTTGTATATATGTGTGTGTGTGTGTGTGTGTTATTCCGTGTGTGTGAGAAGGTGGCTGGGTGGATGGTGAGGGTGGATGGGTGGGTGTGATTTGTGATTCGTTAAACATAGATCCATAGATGTTTTGTTTTTTTTTATGGCCACTCTTAATTTCTCTTTGGAGATAATAAGTCTTGACTTGACCTGAAGAGTTCTTGACTTGACTTGACTTGCCTTGACTTGACTGTACGAGTCATCCCTTTGTACACTTTCTCTATCCTCTGACTGTTGTGGCCACCCTGAGTTGATATATCCCACGTTTCTCACATGCTGTTTTGTTTGTTGCTGACATAAATGCTCATCCCATAGGTTTGATGTCTTAACATCATCAAAAAAAAAAAAAAAAAAAAAAAAAAAAAAGGATCTGAACCGTAGCTGCTGGTCAGTATCCTCTGACACAAAACTGTGACACAAGGTCATGAAAAGCAACCATGGCCGCACTGATCATTGTTATAACAATGGCTTGACATTCAGTAACTAAAAGCACAAAGGTAAAACCTCAAAGGATGGAATACTCACAATAAGCACCTCTCCTCATCCAACCTGACGGATCCAAACCGCATTCTATTTCAATACTGCTTTCTTTCTTTATAAAGGCACGCTCACCCTTTACTTATTCTTCATTTCATCTCTCTCAACCCTTTCGCTGCTAGAGTTTATTGTACTTAATGTGGTTCCCCAGTGCTTGGGAATTTTGAGGAGGACTCCCATATATGAGTAACGAAAAATTCCAGCTAACAAATCGTATGAGATACAGTAAAGAAAATAACATGTTTTTGTAAGGAAATTGAATGCAGGTTCTGAATCTGGGCTTCTTTTTTGATTATTCTGGTAGCAGAAAAATACTGAAGCAGTTCAAAGTAAAAATTTCCGTTGGTTTTACCTACACAAAAAAAATCTTTTTCTGCCTCCATAGATCAACATCAAACCAACAATAAACCAATAAACAGCTAAAAAAAAAAAAAAAAAGACATGTTTGTTGTCGGTTTGTGTCTACAAATGAATACAGAACTAGAAACATGTATAATAAAAACTTTCACGAATGATAGAAAGTAGTGTGCTAGTAACTAGCCAAAAATGAAAGACCTTTCATTCAATGTGAAAGGTACTGATACAACTTACAAACCAGACTGTCAACTTGAATTATTTGGTTTTCCAGGCACATGAAAAATAAAAGAAACAGAAAATCCCCCCTGCCTGACTTGAAGGTAAAACATACATCTGTAGCAGCACACATGGAGTCAGTAGTTCTTCAGTGTGTGTGATACCACTCAAAAACACAGGTCATAACATGTATCTCCTGTTCTTTTGCGCGCTTTCAAAGCAGGGTTTCCTGTACAAGCAGTTTATTTGGGGCTTCTTTCTGTTTGGAGACAGTGAATTCCCAGTGAAAGCAAGATTTCTCTGACCTCCATGGCCCCCTTCCATGCACTCTGAACTTTGACTTTTTGCCTGAACCTCTCCTCTACCTCTCCCTCTCTGCTTCTTCTCCGTCTGCACAACATGTGCACGCTGGCCCTCCTGCTATCGGCATAACTCCTGCTGAGTGCAAAATCTGAAGTGGTAACAGCCTCAACACACTCGACTGAATCTGCAGACTGACCGTCGTCTGCTACAACTGACTGAACAGCTTGTTTCAACAAGTGTCAAATGTCAGAGTCTGGCTCGTCACTGCCATCATCACCTTCCATGTTCCAGTACGTCAATGGACAGAAGATCGTCTCATCATCATGGTCATTCATAATCATTTGCACTCTTGTAAAGTCATGTAAGTTCACAGACTGAGATCAGGACCACTGTCTCCGACTGAGGATGCACCGCCATTTTTTGCAAATGAGGCAAACCTCTTTTCCACATGGTCCAGTTACTGAATCATTCTTGAAAACAAAGGGGTCTTCCGGCTGACGTATGCTTCTTTACATGGTATTTTTACACTGGGGGCACATCAAGCTCATTGTTGAACATCTCTTTGTGTCCACTGAACCAAACTCAGGTGAACGTAAAAACGACAAATCCTGTGCTGTCAGTGGACAGCATAATGGCATTGAGGAAGCACTTTTAGCGTGCTGTCACCTGATAGCTTATAGGCACTCAACAAGTTAATATTCAATTTACTCTCCAATACATATTCCTTCCATATAAAGACTTACCTTCAAATTTTTGTCCACACTAAAAACGGCTTTCAAAAGACCCGATTTTTAACAATAAAACAATAACAATGGCAATGCATACTGATGCTTAAGCTCAAAATAGTTGTGGAGCACATGGAGTTTATAAAACACAGAAAATTTCACAAAGAAAAACTGAAATACTGGATCAAAATTCAAACCATAAATCCCTGCACCCAAGTTTGATTTTATTCCCCGCAATCCCTTAAACTGCCTGCTTACCTTTCATCTGCCTTCAAAAGACATGCATACACATAACACACAATGACACTATTCCTGTCACTATACGGACATGCTCACAAACACAATGCTCAGATATAGGGAGGACTAAGCATGGACAGAGGGCACACATTCAAATATTTCTGAATGCCACCAAGACTTTCACTTGTGTATTTCTCTCCGTTTAGTCTGCTGGTTGTGCAAAACAGTATTTACCCCCCCTTGCATTTATTGTACTGTGTATGTTAGAAATGAACCTACTACAGACATGTCATGTAAAAAATGGCATATGGCCGGAAAACAGAAAGAGGGTAGAGCTGGATTTGTGGCAGCAAGCATGTGTGTGTTCACTAGTGTGTGGATGAATGTGAATGTGCGCATAGGTTTGAGTAAGAGTAAGAATGTGTGTGTGTGGTGGTGTGTGTGTGTGTGTGTGTGTGTGTGTGCCTGCACGTGCATTTGTGAGAGAGAAGAAGTTTCTTTAAGCTGTTAACACAAAGCTAATTCTGAGCATGTGGCAACGCAGTGAACTACTCACATAAGGTTGCATCTCAGGAACAAAGTCCGGTTTCTCACAAGGAAGCCACAGTCTTCATGCAGGGTCAGTTTGATCACGTCATGGCTGACCGCCTTCACCTGGTACATAGTCACACACACACACACACACACACACACACACACACACACACACATACTGCTCTGTTTCCAAGAATGTGACAGGTGACTGGGAGATGGGGAGGGAGGTGATCTCACTATCCTACACAGATCGTCTGATTCATCTGTAAAATATTCTCCAGATAGGGCCACTCAAACAGGCAGTGGTGGGAGGAGCAGGGACGTGTGGAGACAGTCTTTTTTCTGCCTTTTTTCTCTTCAAATGAGAAAGTGCATATACCTGTTTCCCCTTGGTTTTCACATCCCTTTACACTATACACAACAAACCACTGACACGAAATCATCACAAGGACAACCAGCTACTGTGGCAGAGTGGTTCAGATCATGAACTAAGGGCTGGGAGGACCTGTGTTCAACCACGTCATCATCATTGCCGGACTGTAGAACTGTCCTGGCTTTGACTTGGTAAGTGTAAGGGGATATTCAGCTCCCGCCCATAAACACTGTACATGTTTACACCTCAGAAATTAACAAACAAAAAAAACATACGTGCATGTATCTATGCTGAAAATTCAGTGTGTGACTTTTCAGGAGTGAGAGGTCCTACATTTCGTTTTAACAGGATATGGAATGCTGAGAAAAAGAAAAAAAAAAAAAAAGAGAAAAAGATTGTGGTGACCCCAAGACTGTGGCCATTATGACAGGCAATGAAAAAGATCATCTCTGAAAGAATCTGATCCTATTTTCATCGTCTAGACAGGACTGGTGTCTGTGACTTCAAAGAGGAAACACCACTATAAACTATAAACTTCATTTCTCTGAGGGACTGTTAAGCAAACATTAAATGTGAAAAAACAATATTTCTCATTATGGTACTGCTAAAATTTGCAGTTGGAAAAAAAAAAGTGAATAGGAGAATCACAAACAATTGCAAACCATTACACATGATAAGTAGCAAATGCCAGAAAAAATAACTACAAAAAAAAAACAAAAGTTCATGAAAGATTTGAGTAAAAGTTGCATCGCAATCTTCTGATCGACTGCATATTCAGCATCCACTTACCCCATTTGCAACAAAGTTGACAAAGAATGCTAACGATGCTTGCACACGTTTGTTCACTGATAAGTTGGCCAGTGCCCACTGAAACAAATGAGAAATAACCAAAGATCAAATGTACAGGACAAGCACAGAAACTGAACATCTCAAGCCTCATGCTAAACAGACATACAAATTCATGTACAAACATACAAGCAAAACGCTTCGCCACAACCAACATGAGAACAGAACTGCAAAAGCTACAGACAAGCACCTGACTCACAAGTGCTCCAGGGGATGTTACAAGGGGGTAATTAGCAGCTACTTCCATTTTGCTTTACATCTAGTGACCCAAAAATGGCCAGTGCCAGATCCCTACTGGCATTTGCACAAGTAAGACAATAATGTATCAAATGTGCAACTAAAATCGAAACATAAAACATGTAAACAGTGTTAACGCCCACCCCATATTTCAAACTGACAAGCACAGCGACAGTGACAGCAACATATGAGGAAGGAAAATACCCAACAAATACCTAACTTCATCAAGATGCAGAGACACTGACAGATACCCTGGAGAACATAACCAATCATAAACTTAAAATTGATTTTACTTAAGTAGATCTGGACTTAAAAAAAAAGAAAGATATTGAAATATATAATCAAGCCAATTGTTTCAACATAACAAGGGATCTTGATTTTCAAAGCAGAGGTGTGATTTTTTTCTTTTGACTCACCCGAACAAATGAAGGTCGTGACCCAACAAGCGCTTTGGTGATATGACTGTAATAGGCCAGGACTTCTGGAGAGGTTTCTTTCTTGATGTTCTTGCCTTGAACATAAACTAGTGTGGGTAACATGCAGTCACTTCAGTCATGTATCCATTTAACCTACAGTGAGTTTAATCAAAGTCTCATGGATGAATGTTCACTAAGACCTATTTGCCTTCACAGAAGCAGAACAGAAAACCAAGCACGATCAGAATTTTTTTTTTTTTTAAATACAACAGTTCCATTTCTCTTTCTTTCATCTCATACTTGTTCTTTCCTATTTTGGGGTACCTGCAACTTACACCTTCCCTCTTTTTTTTTCCTTCTTCTTACTATTATATATGTTTTTTTGTAAGCTGGGTCTCCAACCTTCCATTTTTTCCCCAAGTTCTTTTTCCTCATTTTGGTTTCTTTTCTTTATCACCACTTTATACGTTCTGTTCCATATCAAGTATACAAAGCACAGTGTACATACAGTTATGAAACCTCTAAAACAATCATTCAAGTATCACCATCATATGCTCTTTATTTCCCATTTTAACCCAAAATCAACATGATGATGCAAATGCCCGCTTCACTTCCTCACAAACAAAAGAATGTGTCAACTCAACATTACACACTTATGACATGCAAGCTCTCCTGAACTCAGATGTGACAATCATTCCTCAAAGAAATCTTTTCTATTAATGAAAAAACTTAACTTACATGAAACCATAATTGCAGAAATGCCAAGCTGGTAAAGCATTACATTAACTCCTTCATCCCAACAACCCGGTTTTCCGATTTGCAGATGTTGTACCATTCCTTCCTGCAGCCCCGAAAACCAGGCAGCACAAAATCCCTCCTTTCCTTCCTGCAGCCCGGAAAATCGGTTCTCGTGGTAAGTGTTTTGAACTTTACACGAGTCGCATCATCAGTACACGTCATGACAGGGTTGCTTGCGGGCCAGTGTTTATGAATGGAATGGATGCCAGATGGCCTCTACAGCCTGGGAAAGTGGTCGCTGCTCTATTCTGGCCGGTTTGCTACTGCATACATGGCAGCTCTCACTTTACACTTCTTCTTTTTTTCTGTAAATCCAGGAATGAAGGGAATACTCGTATTATAAGAATCTAGGAACAAGAGGAAGCAATGGTTCAAAGAAAAAGTAGGAATGAAAGAGTTGAAGAAGTAACACTCACTTGTGTTTTGTAAATGTGCTGCACTGTGGGAAGGTGCAAACTTGTTCAGTCCTTCCAAAGACATCCACTGAGCTTGAAAACGAGAAAGAAAATCATATAGCATGAATACAACATCACATTACATCTGGTTACAAAATTCGTTCATCATTTGTCTAATGTGTTCCAGCTGTTGACGATGATGCTGATGTACATGAGGAGGTGAGATATTTTACATATAATATATGACGTTTTTCTCACCAGTTTATCTGAGGCTGTCTGAGATTGTATCCTACTAAAGAATGCACACAACAATATTCTGTGTGACAAAAGTTTGCTCATCCAAAACTCACCAGAGAACATTCAAACAAGAAACAATAAAGACAAAGATCTCTTGCTTAGGATGAAATCAACTGTAACACTGATAATGCCCAAACATCACGGTAATTACTGTACTGTGACATGGTTACACAAAGTTATCAAGAAAAACTTACATATACGTATGTTAAAAAGTGAATATGATATACTGATACATAAGAACTGAGAATCAGCGCATTAAACCTGGTGTGAAAATCTTTTTTTTTTTCTGGTAATCGGTGCTATGCACAATGTCCAGACCGCATCATCAGCAAAATCACAGGGTTTTGTTCAAAACAGAAAATGTTTTTTTCCCCTTATCATTTTCTTACATTTTTGTATATCCAACAAAAACCATAATCTGATCCACTTTGAAGCAAGCAACATGTCATACCTTTAATACTGGTTTCACCCAGATACTTTGGAACATAGGAATTGAAGACAGCATTGTTGAAATTAACATCGTTTTCCTCAACAAAGTGGAGCTCTCCCTCCCTGGTCTGTCGAAACGGGGGGCAGTCCGTTATAGAACTTTGACCATACACAGGCTGAAAGGAAAGTACATTTTGTTGCCATCACTCATGCATGACCATTTTATACAATGTGTCAACACCATCATGCTTATGCAGCATCAATGCTATGAACAAACTACAGTAACGACCTCTAGTTCAGTGTTACAAAAACATTGGTGACATGCTTCATCCTTATTCAAAATGGTCCACAGACATTTTTTTGGTAAATCATTAGGACTTATCAATGTTATCAGAACAGGCCTTCCACACACACACACACACACACACACACACACACACACACACACAATATTTAAGTGAAATACATTTATGTTTTAAACAAGTGACTATAAAAAACATGGGGTCACAACAATGCGCATTTCATATTTTCAATCTATAGGGCAAAATACAATATTAATACACAAAACAAGATGTGAAGTAAAACAGGTTTCATGAACAATAATAAAAAAAAAAAGACAAATCAATTTTTGACGAACATGTATTCTTTAGGTGTTACAAACAACAAATAAAAGTGCGCAAAATGATAACCCTTAATGGCCGTGCACAGAGAAGAATGACAATAAATGAATATGGCGGGGAACTGAAGACGGTTCAAAAACACAGCAGGAAAGGGGAGACAGAGAGAAACAGAGAATGAAAGGAAAGCAAGTGGAAGAGAGGGGAGTACGAAGTGAGCTGGATATACGATATATAAATATATCTGCTGTCCCTTTATTGATTAGAAATCAATTTCATGCGAAGCTGACAAACGGAATTCTCCTGATGTCCTTTTTCATTTTATTTTTTTCTTCACTCCTTTGGTTTCAGTGTGAAGCAGTGGAGTGGGCAGGCAGGAACACGCAAGGAGAGAAAGCAGTTTGGGGTGGGATGGTTGGAAGGAGAGAATTAAGCTCTGCATGTATGCATGTATATTTGGGAGTTCTATGTTATAACGAGTGCTTTACAGTATGACAAAGTGAATGAATTTACATAGACAAATCATACATTCATGAAACTCTTGAGAATTTGGGTTGAGGAGAAAAATGTCAAGTGATTTACAGAACTGAACTTCAACTAAAACTTGCAACACATGCAGCAATGGGGATACTCAAATCCGTGAATTCCACACATGCAATGGTAAGGGGGGGGGGGGGGGGGGGGGGGGGGGGGGGGCGGGGGATGCCTGATTAGGTCAATAGTAAATCACCAAATTCACAACCAGATTTTGCAAGTTCAAATTCTGCTGGTGCCCAACACAACAGTGGACCCAACATAACAATAAAATGTTGTCATTCTGGTGGTGGTGTGTGGTTTCAGATTGGTGCCATACCCTCATTCCTTCAATGATTATCTCTGTGGCCATTCTCATCCATGACAGATTTTTAACCTGAATATAACTTCAGGTACAGCTTTGATGAAAGTCAGAAATTTCTCCCTGAAGCACTCCCATTTTTTCTCTTGTATATGTCAAGAGGCTGTGGTGTTTGTGTTGTGTTTCACTGACACAATTTGCTTTATGTGTATGTAATGTTAAAGGCAATTGCTAATTACTGCCACTGTCTTTGTCACATTCATACCAAATATCTTACAGAAATTACACCACAGTTCATGGATGCAATAGAGCATCACACTATATGGATTAGCATAATCTCAAATCTTTCCAGTTACCTGCACATTCATATCGCGTAGAGCTTGGTTAAAGTCTTCAGGACACAGACGACGTCGTTTGGCACTTTTCATGAATGCGGTACTTTTCTGAGGGATTAAAAAAAACAAAACATACAGCCTGGACAGCACATCCTAAGAAACAAATGCTTTCTGATGCACAACATCAACAACACTCATAACAGACAATATATCATGAATAAACTCGACATGAAGCAGCTCTTAGTTTTAGTATAAACAAATTATCGTAGGTACAGACATGTTTTACTATAGTAACATTTTCTATACATAGTTGTGATGTGTTACAGCACTACCTGCCATTGAAACACACTCCAGTGATCTTGAAGCAGGAATTAAAGAGAATTTAATTTCTTTTTTTTCATCCAATATTCATCTTTCCCCTTCTACTTCTCATGCCGCATTGTTTAGATCTCAATGTTGACAATGTGGGTCTGCAATCAGTCTACATTTGGCACTCACTTTGGCTGAGCTGTTGATTTTTATCATTAATGCATAACTTCAGTGTAATAGCTTGTTTATGTACATGCATGTGTGCATATATATGTGAGTCCTTTCATGCATGCGTATACACAATTATACCTTTTAATTAAAAGCCCACTGATTTTTCTTAAATTCTTTGTTCTTACACAACAACAACAAAAGTCCTCCCAAACCGTACACTCAGCTTAATTTCTCAGCTGAGAAGTATAAATAAATATCAAATAATAGTTAACCAATCAGAACTGCAACCTTCTTGATCAATGGTAAATTAGACACACGACAATAGAACGTAAAGCAGACCTATAACAACATGAAATAAATGATAACACCACTAATCATCCATAGCAAACAACCACATAACAAGTTCTGGACTTATACAATCTTGCAAATTTCACCATTCATACCATGACAACTTCGCGGAGGCGATAGTTCACATCCTCCCCCAGTACAGCGGCAACATCATCTGGCACATTGCTGATGCCTGCACTCTCTGCCATCAGCTTCACAGAATCTTTTGGAATTGTTGCAAAGGCCTTTTCTTCCATCCTGTACACTGCAACAGACACCAGGTTTCATGGAATCCATTTTCAAAACTTACTATTTATGACTGGTAATGAAAAATAACAATACAATCGTCAACACAGCCATACATGACTGTGAAAGCTGAAGTTGCTATGAAAGTAAACTTGTGCTTGGTTATATGCCAATTCATTTTTTCATCACGAAACAAACATAATATCATGTGCAGTGTGCATTCAGGGGGCACCATCATGTCCACTGAATAACCAGTTCCAATGAGCTTGACAATACTGATGACTTTGAGTCTGACATCACTTATCACCGGTATGGTTATAAACAAGTTCGAATTAAAGGTAACCATGAGAGTGGGGCATAAAACTTTAAAGGTTGCATAAATTTAGACATTTGAAGGGTGATCATGGAGATGAAGATGACTTTATGGAGTCCCATTCTGGTCTAAAATGACATCAGTGTATAACACGTTTATACTCTGTTCTACATCTCACAACACCCCAGCATCAACAGGGCCCAAGAAACGAACATGACCTGCAGAGCTGGTCAGAAATCTGAACAACACTCCAGACTCAGTAAAACGAAGAGACATGTCCATTGTTATGTGGATTAAACTCTATCATGTTGTTCCAGCTGATACAAAAAAAAAAAAAAAAAAAAATCAAAAAAATGTTTCTGATGGTACTCAAACACACGACCTTCTAGTTCGGTTCCTGACTGCAGCCTGCAATGCTAACCATAGCACCGGCGGAGGGGTATGGGGGTGAGGGTTAAAAGTAAAGCCATATATCTCAATAAAGGTCTGTTTGAAACATTTATCTTACCCGACAAAACACTCACACAGTGTTAAAGATTTACAGACATTCTGATGTTAACTTTTCACCCTTTATAATAAGTTTATTTTCAAAATGTGCAAACCACATACACTAGTAACAGGGACACTTTCATATACTATTACACATGTAACTTTTGTTCTTGTATTAATTTGATAAATAACCATAATTCAAAAACCTTGATAACCTCGAAAAGATTCAAAAGAGAGCAGCATGGTTCATAACACTTTAACGGGGAACCATATCAGACAGAAAGGGAATACTAGGAAGAACAAGAGAAAATTAGAATGGAAACCCTTAGAAGAGAGAAGAGCCTTTATTAAACTTAATACCTTCTTCAAAGGCAGAGCTAAACTAATTGATGATATCCCAATGGAACAACTAGAATAAAAAAGTAGCACCAGGAGTGGCGTCAATCTTATACCATACCTGCATCAAATATTGACAGCCATTTAGATTCATTTTATCCCAGTTCTGTAAGGCTGTGGAACTCACCCGTGCCATCAAGATTTTCACAAATGCCGTCTCTTTTAAAAATCAAATTTATAAGACAATCCTGAGATCTGCATATTGATTGACTTTTTTAATTTTAACTTTTACATATATATTTTATGGTTACCTAGGCCTTAACCTAGCCATTGCTTTTAACCCTTTAAATTTTATGTGCAACCCTAGCCATTGCTTTTAACCCTTTAAATTTTATGTGCAACCCTTTGTTGCCAAATTTTGCTTCAGGGGCCAACAGGCTGAGTCGCTTTTTTTTTCTAATTTTTTTTTAACATGCGCGCTGGTGATCTACTCAATTTTGAGTGAACCAGTAATTTAGGAAGAACTCTAAACTTGTGCAAAGAAAAAAAAAAGGTGAGGTCCCTGAATACGCTAAAATAGGAACTTACCTCTTAAACTCTAAGACAACTGAAGTTCAATGTTGTTGTCTGTTTGCACCGAGGTTCCACATATCACTACAGCTCTTACTGTCTCAGTATCTCACCATCAACCTAAAGGCTCACGACGATTACATTGATTCACACACACCAATGACCAAATCACAGCACTCATTCGCCGATTCAGACGAATTGTTTGAGGAAAGGGGAATTAATTACTACCTTTTGTTAGTTCTTTTCCACAAGAGTGACATACATATTACTTTCGTGCCATCTCACAATGTTTAAATCATTCTTGTGAGATACTGTCGTCTACGCCGGCTTTCGTGTAAAACTTCAGCTGCCATTTCTGAGTCCATTGCAACCGTCTTTGTACCGAAATTTTGTACATCTTTAACCAAAGATAGTACTCCCTACGCAGGGAGTACTATCTTTGCTTTAACTCAGTTTTGCCCCTACTTCTTCAGGGTTATCAATGTTGAAAAATAAAATGGGGGAGGTGGGGGTGGAGAGAAAATGACAGAAAAACAAACTTTCAAAGAAAAGAAATGAACTCTTTGAATACATGATGTATTGTAAAAGTTAACCTTCAGGACTGACGATAATCATTCTCATTCTACTGTGCGATTTACAAAGTCAAAACACGTGTGTGTGTGTGTGTGTGTGTGTGTGTGTGTGTGTGTGTGTGGCCGCGTGTGAGTGTGTGTGGAGTCTTTTGCCGAACAAGTACTCCCAGTTTAGGACAGAAAATCTCTGCTTCTGACAGACATGTAGTAGTCTTTCCAGAACTTGGAAGACACCGTCGAGAATGACCAGAAGGCAAAACGAACGAAGAAATTCTGATGCAGGTTGAAATCTTGGGAAAAAAAAAATGATGATACTGTTACACACACCGACGGTTCTTTCACCAAAGGTAAGTCAGGCTGGTGATACACAGTGAAGCAAAATGACCGAACTATCGAGGAAGACAATAGAGCGTACAATTTCACGTTAATAAGACACAAACGATCAAGCACGTCAACAGAGATAAGACTTTGAATCTCTCAGGGACCCCAGTGCGTGTGGGCGCTGATGGGTGTTCACCTGTGTGTAAATTGCAGAGTCCACAGATGTAAGAGTGCATGCGTTGGTTGGTGTGCGTGCGAGTGTGTGTGTGTGTGTGTTGTTTGTTGTTTTTTATAGTCTGTTCACACTTGGTGATATTAGACTTTACAAGAGGTGGGGGGGGGGGGGGGGGGGGGGGACGGAGGAGGGCAGGGGGGAGAAAAAGGTAAGAAATAATGTCAAGTACAGTACACTAAATATAAACTACACTATCATAATTATAAAAAATATGCTAATTTGAGATTGAGAGATAATTTTTGCAACCTCAACAATTTCTGAACTGAAAGAAATAGCGTGAGCCAGTTTGGATTTCGAAATTTCAATGTTTGCTTTTGAATAAAGAGCATTTAAAATG
>JADBJO010000135.1:1416698-1429198 GCA_016801955.1 Conus betulinus | reverse complement strand
AAAGTTGATGGCCGCCATGTAACGGACGCCCAGGGCCAGGCTGAGAGATCCTAAATCGCCAGTTCCAGTCGGCATTCAGCAAGAAGACACCCTGCACTCCTGAAGACTTCGAAGCCAGGACAGATCTCAGCCTCAACATCGACGGACCAACGTGCAGCAACATCACCATCAGGGAGGAGGGCGTCAAGAAGCTGCTGCTGAGGAACCTGAAGTCCAGGAAGGCTCCAGGCCCCGACGGCATCACACCAAAAATCCTGAAAGAGCTCGCCAGCGAACTCGCTCCCGCCCTTACACTGTTGTTCCAGTCCTCCATCAACTCTGGCACTGTTCCGTTAGACTGGAAGACCGCCCATGTCTCGCCCATCTTCAAGAATTGCGAACGGTACAGACAAGCAAACTCTTGCCCCATCTCTATGACTAGCGTACCTGGAAAGGTGCTGGAGCACATCGTCGTTCACAACATCATGGACTTCGCAGAGAGCAAACAACATCCTCTGCAGGGAACAGCATGGCTTCAGAAAGCAGCGGTCCTGTGTCAGCCAGCTGATAAGCCTTGTGGATGAGATCACCTACAGCAGGAAGAGGGGCAAGCAGACAGACATGCTAGTCATGGACTTTGCGAAGGCCTTTGACAAGGTGTCCCACTCACTCCTGACCCACAAAATACAGCACTACGGAATCACTGGCAATATCAACAACTGGATCCAGAGCTTCCTAAGCGACAGGAGGCAAGCAGTTGTTGTTGACGGTGTCACCTCCACCTTCGTGCCTGTAGAGTCAGGAGTCCCCCAGGGCTCTTTCCTCGGCCCATGCCTCTTCCTGCTTTATATCAACGATCTCCCCAAGGGCCTGACTTCCACCGTACAGCTCTTTGCAGATGACACGGCCTGTCACAAGACAATCACCAAAGCCGCCGACCAGCACGATCTGCAGAGAGACCTGGACAAGCTTGCCGACTGGGAAGAAAAGTGGCTGATGTCCTTCCACCTGGACAAGTGTGTGTGGCCCTACACTTTGGCAAGCGATGGGCAGAAAACATATCATCTGAGAGACCACCCACTGTAGTCTTCCAGCAATGCCAAGTACCTAGGTGTCACCATCTCCACCGACCTCAGCTGGAAGAAACATACCAACAACGTCGCCACGAAAGCCAGCAAGACCCTTGGCTTCCTGCCACGAAACCTAAAGGTCGGCTCCATCTCCATCAAAGACCAAGCCTACAAGACCATGGTGCACCCCCAGATGGAATACGCGTGCAAAGTTTGAGATCCGCACACTGACAACAACATACAGTCCCTCAAGAAGATCCAGAGGAGGGCTGCCTGCCGGGTAGTAAACCGCTACCGCCAAACATCGAGCATGGGAGAAATGCTTGACCAGCTGAGATGGACATTACTGGAAGATCGGCAAAGAAGAACCCGCGTGACAACACTGTACAAGTAAAACCATGGTGACATCATGATCGAGACCAACCATGCGCCAAGACTCCAGAAAACTGGATACACCACTCAGCACTTTCATGAACACCAGTACGCCATGGAGTCCAGCGCAGAAATTATTGTTAACAGTCCTTCTTCCCCCGCACCACCAAGGAATTCAATAAGTTCCCACCTGAGGCAATTCAATCAGCCACGGTGGTGGACTTTCAGTCCTACCTCTGATCCACCACCCACCCACCCCCACTCCCCATCCCCCCCCCCCCCCATGCCCAGAGTACAAACCCTCCCCACCACACTCCAAAGTAGGGCCTGCCAAAGTATGGTTAGAGGTCTGAAATAGTGAGTGTGGTGGCCCCCACTTCCCCTGCCCACTGTCCATGCAGTTAGGTAGTGAGCACTGACTGCATAAATTGACCCACAACTCCCACAGCAAACTGGAACCCCTTTGTAGATGCCAGAATCTTCAGCTTGATGAGGGCGGGCAGATAATGAAGAAGAAGAAGAAGAAGATACTAGTCTGAACCTAAAACATACTTGTTTGTTTTTCAAATAACCGAAGATACAGAAGTGCCACTTCATCTGTTTTCTCGTCTTACCAGTGATATTTGTTGTGGTAATCAAGTAAATAAGACAGATCATGATGTTTGGTGCTGTTCAAGTTGTTTCTATCTACCTGGCTGAGGTCATTCTATGGAGTAACTCTTTAGTCTGGTGATCTCTGAGGGAGTCCGCCAAGAAATATGATCAATGCAAGTGTTTAAGGCAAGGAAGATCATGGGAGTGAGAGACTTCTTCTTTTTATGAACATCCGCCATCATCCTTTTGAAGGTTTGATGTGTATAAGAAAAACTTTGCAGAGAGCTCTCATGTAGCCTATTGTGGAGGAGTGAAAAGAGGCGAGATGAGACTGACAAATACTTCGGAAAATGTCATTACTGCGACGTGTACCTCTTTTCACTCCTCAACGACAGGCTACATGAGAGCTCTCCACAAGTTCAAGCAATTGGATCTTAATCTCACAAGGCCATGGCCCCAGCTGAATCCCTGCGCCGGCCATAGCTATTGACAGTTTGCAAGGGTAGATGAGGACTTTCATTTTCACGTCTACAGTACCTCACTTATTTGAAGATAGTCATTGTCATCCCACCTTATGAAGGAATGCCTGCGTTGAGGGAGAATTGGTGCTGTTTCTATCAGAGCATGAGAGTTCGAGAGTTTTATTCTCAAAGTGTTTCAGCTTTCTGGTACTGATGACAACTGGGCCCGGGCCTTTTGCTGGGAAGGGAGATAATTAAGGAATCTCTATCTACAACCTGAACAACCTTCTGACAACTGGGGTATGATGGACATAAGAATTGAGTCAGTTGGACTTCGCAGTCATGAAACTAATGGCTGTGATGGAGAGCGGTGATGGGACTAACCTCACTCCTACAGCATGCACTCCCAAAGTCCCACAAAATGGATGTTGGGGTAGTGTGGCCAACAGAAAATGCCAGCATGATGGTCATGGACCGAGATCGAGGGTCGAAAGTGTGGAGGGGACCAACAATTACATTCCCATATTTGGCTGCAATTTGATCTTAGATTATTATTTTCCCCCCAATTCTGTTTTTCACCTAGAATTCACCTACTCCTACGAGGTCAGCACCACTGTAGCCACAACTATTGCCATTTGGTATCTTGTGTTACGGGGAGGAGGAGTGAGGGAGAATCAAGTGGGACATGTACGGGAGATGATGCCCGACTGGCTGCCTGTCACAGTCCTCAAGCATGTGTATGAGATTTCTGTAACCATAGTAGTCGTTCATATGGGACAGTATCTCTAGGTTTGCCCCTCTTTGATGTCAGCGCACCGCACCGCATTTTTGCATACTTGTTTTTTTCCATCAGCCACTCCTACACTTCACTGCACGGAATAATCTTGTGCACAGTGTTGTGCATGACGCACAGAATTGCTCCACCGTACTGACCAGGAATGTAAGATTTCTCTTGCAGACAATATTTGGCAAGTGTGATCAAGCGTATCAATGCTCACACACACGACACTCTCTACATGCACTGCTTTCATCCTGTTGAAAGTACCGTTTTCTTGTATAGCAATGAAATAAATATGTCATTAGTGCATGACTACCATTAGCAGGTGAAGTGGAAGTTGTAAATTGACCTTGTGCAAATCACACCAAAAGCAATCACCATGGAGGAGAAGGTCAACCACTGATTGTCAGCAGCTGATCCATCCTGTCACAGGCAATACGCATCACAAAATATGTTTAATTTCAGAACAAACGCATTCTCTTCTCTTACTAAAACAATAGATTCACGAACACTTTGCAGAACAACACTTTTCTTTATTGTAGCAAAGGTATAAGATTAGTGAAAATGTATGTAAAGAACAATATCAAACTCGCGGCTGAACCAGTTTGTGACAGGGTGTATAACAAAAACATATAATGTTTATAAGTTTGGGTATACTTCAACAGTTACTTGACAGGTTTTGCACTCATCCCGTTAAACACAGACACATACAAGATCCTAATTTTGTTCAAGCTTCAAGAGTTCCTGACAGCTTTTGCATT
The DNA here is from genome assembly GCA_016801955.1 of Conus betulinus. Taxonomy (NCBI): domain Eukaryota; kingdom Metazoa; phylum Mollusca; class Gastropoda; order Neogastropoda; family Conidae; genus Conus; species Conus betulinus. The sequence goes on along the minus strand of JADBJO010000135.1, from coordinate 1,425,183 downwards.
TATGCTGTAAAACACAGGCACTTACGCTATACCTAAAAACAGGAAGGCGTAAGCATGCTCATCCACGCTGACATTTACACACTCGGTTCCATTCATGTCACTTCTAGCCCAGCCACCTGCAAAGCGCCATATGACAGCCGTCACCCTCACATTTACTTTCTCATCTTTCACCACACAAACATACATTTAGCACAAACAAACTTGCTACTTCTATCTGGCATTTGCAACACTATTTATCAATATAAAGATCAATTCAAGAGCTCATTAACATGTTTTGATTTTGCCTCGGCTGACTTATTTCAATACACTTTTTTAAGGGCCACAGTTTTTTGTGTAACATTCATTGTCACCATCATCCTGGGGAAAAAACAGAGATTCAAGACTTCACTGAAGCATAAATGAGTTCAAGCCTACAATAGAGATCTGACCTCAGTGCTTGCAATGAAAATTGTCCTGTTAATGTCAATTAAATTCACACTCTTTCTGTCAATGTTCATTCCATGGAAACATTCAGTGGGCATGGTGGAATCTATCAGCTGATTTGCATAGACTGCATGATGATCTGCGTTCAGCAAAGGTGTGCCCATTTCCATAAACTTTCAGAACCTACTTACACTGATGTTTGAAGTACAATAGCTAAAACGTTAACAAACTGTGTGCTTCGTGTAAATGAAGGATGCCATGTTAACAACGGATGAGTCGTCATCTCAGTCGAAGTCCCAGGGCAGTCACCAGAGACACAACCTGGACAGCCGTCAAGCCTACACAATGCAGAAAACAAGACAGGCTAGTAGCAAACAATAACTAAACAGGTACACATTCCAACAAATTTAAGACATTGGAGAGAAAACAAACGTTTTTGGGTAAATTTACAGCACAAAATTTGAACTGCAGATTAGAGTTAAAAGGTGTTTGTAGCTCGCACAATAAATGGACATAAAAACAATGCTTTCTGTTATAGAAAGTAATTTAATATTCATGTGTGAAACTAAGATGACCAAACCAATCAAGGAGCAGTTCAGAAATTTTGTTCTGATCAAATGACACCATTCATGATCAAGCAGGACAACGAACACATTGACAGCGCCGTACACCAGCCTTGGAAACTTTCCGATAGCGATTACCATTACGGCAGGCAAACAAGATGTTACGATAGCGGTCATGTCTAGGTCGGCAGCAGCTGCCCCCTGTGCACAAACCCTGGCACTGGCCCATTCTGATTGGCCGAGCACTGTAGCAGCCTGTGGTATCATCACGGATGTATTCCCTTATTCTGGTGGTTGTGCAAGAGCCTTCACTTCCACTTCTATCTGGTCTGGATACAGAACCTGCACTGGATGCTCCGCCATTGCTTGCGCCTGAAGAATCTCGTCTGTTGCTTGGACGCACTCTGGAACTTGTTCTCCTGTTGACCACATCATTGTTGTTAGCGTGTGCGTTAGATCCTCTATTTGGAGTTCCTGAACTGGATCCTCTATAGGGTGTTCCTGAACTGATCCTCTGTAGGGTGTTCCTGACCCAGATCCTCTGTAGGGTGTTCCTGAACTGGATCCTCTGTTGGGAAATCTTGAGCTGGATCCTCTGTAGGGTGTTCCTGAACTGGATCCTCTGTTGGGTGTTCCTGAACTGGATCCTCTGTAGGGTGTTCCTGAACTGGACCCTCTGTAGGATGATCCTGAACTGGACCCTCTGTAGGATGATCCTGAACTGAATCCTCTGTGGGGTGATCCTGAACTAGATCCTCTGTGGGGTGTTCCTGAACTGGATCCTCTGTAGGGTGTTCCTGAACTGGATCCTCTGTTGGGTGTTCCTGAACTGGATCCTCTGTAGCGTGTTCCTGAACTGGATCCTCTGTAGCTTGTTCCTGAACTGGATCCTCTGTAGGGTGTTCCTGAACTGGATCCCGATGGGGTGTTCCTGAACTGGATCCTCTGTAGGGTGTTCCTGAACTAGATCCTCTGTAGGGTGTTCCTGAACTTGATCCTCCGATAGGTGTTCCTGAACTGGATCCTCTGTAGGGTGTCCGGAACTGGATCCTCTCTGGGGTGTTCCTGAACTGGATCCTCTGTAGGGTGTTCCTGAACTGGATCCTCTGTAGGGTGTTCCTGAGCTGGATCCTCTCTGGGGTGTTCCTGAACTGGATCCTCTGTAGGGTGTTCCTGAACTGGATCCTCTGTAGGATGTTCCTGAACTGGATCCTCTGTTGGGTGTTCCTGAGCTGGATCCTCTCTCTGGGGTGTTCCTGAACTGGATCCCCTGTAGGGTGTCCCTGCACTGGCTCCTCTTTGGGAAGACCCTGATCCCACATGGGCACCTCTATTGGAAAGTGTGCACGCCCATTCTTCTGTTACTCATGTCTGCAAATGATTGGAAACTGCTGGTAAAGACCATCTGCTGAACTGATCGATGTGACTGGCAAAAATTACGAAGCTGGTGAAGAGGCAGAGAGAAGCACTGCAGGAGCTCTATTGTTAGAATACATGCGATGAAGCAGGGCGGCAGGCAGATCAGAAGATTCCACAATGCTCACGTGAGTGTGAGGTGGCATAGAAATACCACAGACTAACACAGTTTTGTTTGGCAATCGTATTTTTCTCACAACGACTTGAACACATAACTGTTTGTTAAGGTTCAGCCCACTTTGGGTTTTAGGACAGACTGAACGGATATGACAGTCAGAATTAGAGGCATATGCATTTGGGTTCTGGTTATAAGCATGCATTCTAAAGGTCTACAAATGAAACAGTGCAACACATTACATGTCTTGGTTTATCTGACAATAAGTGAATATTGTGAAAGATGGATTTTTTATGTTCTCATTCATTCGTTCCTTTTCTCTCTGTCTGTCTGTCTGTCTGTATTTCTCTCTCTCTCTGAAAATCAACAACAAAAAGCATTAGTACAACGAACCATTTATCAGAAGTAAACTGACCATACTGAACCTAATAAATAATGAAACCTGTTGAATAAATGTTAGTGATACAAAAATTTTTCTCATATAATATATAATTTCTTACTCTTACATCAGAATATTCCATCTTATGAAATTCTGTGTGTGTGTGTGTGTGTGTGTGTGTGTGTGTGTGTGTGTGTGTGTGTGTGTCTGTGTGTGTGTGTGTGTGTCTGTGTGTGTGTGTGTGTCTGTGTGTGTGCATGTGTGTGTATGTGCATGTGTGCGTGTGCGTGCGTATGTGCAGGCGTGCGCGCGTGTGAGCGTGCATGCGTTTAGTGGTAATTCCTAGCCCTCACAATGTATTTTCAGTATGCTTTCCTGTCTAACACCAAACACTGTCATTGTCTTTTACTCAGCTGTAGAACTAGTTCTCTTTTTTTCACTGCATCTTCCCAACCCTGTCAATGGCCAGAAACATGGGCTGATGTTAAGCCTGATGAATAAGCTGTACATTTCTACACAGAAAATTGCTTGTAGGACACACACACACACACACACACACACACACACAGAAGAAAGTATATGAAACAATACGAATCTAATGTGATTTCAGATCAAACCACTGCTGATTCTGAGAGGGTTATTGCAACTGTAAACAAACAAACAAAACCCCCTAACCATATACACCACCACTGAATTCCTTGTTTAATGCAAATTATACACATTCATCATAACCCTATTCTCAGTGACACGATCATCTGTCACAGCTTTGTATTTATGTAAGGAGAAAACATTCCCATTTCTTGATGCAAAAAATAAATATATTTTCAATCACTTACTACAAAATTTTGATTACACTCAAGAAAGAGATTTGAGACTGATAATAATTCATTGATAACCTTAATTAGTATGACAAACAAGTAAATATCGTATTTGTTTTTCCGAGAAAAGACTAAGAGCACCTAGCAAACAAAATGAACTGAGAGAGAACACCGAGACCCAGACAAGCATGCACATGCACGTGGGTGCACACACACACAAACACACACACACACACACACACACATGTGGGCGTACACACACACACACACACACACACACACACACACACACCACACACACACACACACACACACACTCACATGAGAAGAGTAAGAGCATGCGGTAGATTACAATTACATCATGATACACCATATGGCTTGCTTCTGTACCTGTCCTTACCTAACGAGGTGAAGTAAGCTATGTGGCAATAAGAACAACAGCAACAATGAGTTATCAGAGCATTTGCATCATGCACACATGCATTAGTATTTAGATAATATCTGCTGTGCTCTACAATTGACTATAGGTAAGAGTCAAAAAACAAATGAAGGAGTGAACAGAGGAAAACATATTCAAGCAGTAAGAGAAAGAACATGAGAAAGCTGCTCATATACTTTAACAACAAACAAAAAACAGAAAAAAACACTACTGAAAGAAAGACAGAAAGAAAGGGATCATGCTAGTTCCTCATATAAGAATTGTACACTGCACTAGTTTCATCTATTTCTAAGCACAGTGCGGTTAATAAATTCTCTGCTACCTGCACATGCAAAACACCATGTTGGTGCCAGCATTTCCAGTAATCTATCGAAACTGTCAGCTGCCTTTGGAATGGGTAATGTGGGGGAAGGAGTAAGGGGTGGATGGCACTTGCCAGTGCAAAATGAGTGAGTGAAAAAAAAAAAAGAACAGTGTGTCAGTCTGGTAACAACTGGTGTGACATCTCTGTAGCCCTCCGTTATTTCCAAATATGATTCTTCTTGAGTGTGTGTGCGTACGCGTGTGTGTGTTGCTCAATAAGTTTGTAATCAATTCACACACACACACACACACACACACACACACACACACACACACAGCACATAATATGCTCTGCAGGTTCATGCACCACAGTATTTTCAAAAGAAATGCTACAGACTGAAAAACTCAATGAGCTAAAGAGACATCCCACAGCCGTGAAGTGTCCCTGTGGAGAGAAGAGAACATCCACACATCCTGATGTGTTCCATTGTCCATTCACAATGCAGTTGTTACCTGGTCCTTGGCAGTCAGCTGCTATTCTGAAGATGATTGCAACACCATTATTGCCAAGCAGTCACTTCTTTTCACTACAGCTACATTTCTTTCTCAAAGTTGCATTGGACATAGTTCATTTATGGAAAGTTTAAGAAGTGGACATATTGATATTTTTTTTTGGGAGGGAGGTGAGAGAGGGTGGGAGGCTTTGCAATTAAGAAGACGTATTGGAAGATGGGGACATATGCTTAAAAAATGTCTTACATCACTGATGATGCCAAACAATGTAACCTCCATATAAAAAGCTGTTTTTTCAGCAAATATGTCACATCAGGTAAAGCAAAGCAAAGTGCAAGGGTACACATGAGTGCAAGCATGTGAGCACACACACACATTGAAGTACTCTTTTATCATATTCACAAATACATACAAAAGGGTATAACAATAAATTACACACAGACACACATCTCATCAACCTTAATACTTAACTATGGTTATATACAAGCACGCTGAATATGAAAGGAAAACTCTGAAACCTTGATTCTTTTACCCTCCAGGACCTAAAGCATATCTGCATGGGCTGTTTTAATTGAGAGTTTGAGGATGATTTTTCCAACCTCTTGTGGTCATATTCCTCAATCTGAAGTTTACCCTGTACCAGCACTGCATAAATGATGAAATAGTAATAAAAAATGAGTACTCTGACCAAAATCCAGTGACCTGTCAATGGAAAGGCTGGACAAAACAATGCTTACAGAAACATGATTCTTCAACAAATATCCCAAATGACAACACAGCCATGTAAATTTTCAGAATTCTTTTGTGCTCATTTCTGGCATGATGGTTTCCCCATGATTAACAGTCAGGTGCCAGACATTACTGTAAGAAGATAGATCTAAGCACTAACAGGCTGCAGGACGGAGTTCATTAACCCTTACACCACCAACATCGCATTTCTGCGACCACGTGGCTCACCGCTGATGTCGCCGAAATGTGACCAACTAGGATTACCTAACTCCCGATACTCTCACTCTCCAAGTTGATGAGATAGAAAGCCAGCAATAAACATCATACTTGCGGATTCCCTGACCTGTGCTCACAGCCATTTGCTTCATCTGAGCGCTGTTCAATTAAGTGTTTTCAATGATTTTATTCTGACTGTTTTTCCATTCACTATGACGTCACAATCAAGCACTTCACATACTCGACCTTGCCATACATTTACCACAGATCAGGTGCTGGAAATATTGAACAGTCAGTCAGTTGATCCGACTTAGATGAAGGAGACCCAGATAGTGACCAGGAAACAGAGAGGTGCTGGAAATATTGAATAGACAGTCAGTTGATCCTGATTTAGATGAAGAAGACCCAGATAGTGACCAGGAAACATTATGGGATAGTGAGAGTTTGACTGAGTTACTGCAAAGTGAGGCATGCCTAATGGTGTGGAAAGAAGAGAAGATGAGAGATCAGACTAGATGCAGGCTCAGTGCGTATGCTCAGTGTGTTCTGGCGTTGAGCCAACCAGCAGTGACTGACAGTTGAGAGTGTCTGTGAGGGGGTGAACAAGATGAATAGCCAAGTCTAGTAAAAGGCAATGAACTTCAAACACAGCTGGCTTGCAGGTCGAGGTTGAAGGGGGCATAGCCGACTTTCACATGTCAGAGATGAGCAGCAGAGATGTGTTTGAGTGGGAATTATGATCAGCTTGAATGGCTCCCCAGGTTTCAGGGACCAACAAGCACGTGAATGACTTTTTTCAAGGTAAAAATATTGCTTTCAACAGTGAGAGTGAAAGGGTGTGTGTGTGTGTGTGTGTGTGTGTGTGTGTGTGTGTGTGTGTGTGTGTGTGTGTGTGTGTTCCCTTTTTCTTTCTTTCATGTGTACCAGTTAGGCATAAGAATGTGTGTGTGTTGTGAGTGTGTGTGTGTGTGTGTGTGTGTGTGTGTGTGTGTGTGTGTGTGTGTGTGCAGTGTGTGTGTGTGTGTGTGTGTGTGTGTGTGTGTGTGTGTGTGTGTGTGTGTGTGTGTGTGTGTGTGTGTGTGTGTGTGGTGTGTGTGTGTGTGTGTGTGTGTGTGTGTGTGTGTGTGTGTGTGTGTGTGTGTGTGCGAGTTCCCTGCTATTGGAGTAGTTGGATTTATGGCTGTTTCTTCCATTTTTCTGTTGAAAATACCATACTTTCTGGTCTTCGTTTGTGAGTGGGGTACTTTTCCACCCTAGCTGAGAGTTTGTTGGCATGCTTTCTTTTTTTCATGTTGAGAAGAAAAATAACATTCATTTTCTTATTTTGCATATTTTTTACACTTGAAATTACTAAGAATTTGAAATTGTTGTTGACTAGCCATTACTAACATGCTATAATATATAAAAAATAGTGTATCTCCTCCATTTAAAAAAAAAAATAGCATGAGAATTGGTTGTTTCGTACCAGAGATATCCACGTTTTACGTGTGCAGGTATGAATTAAGAGTTTTTAAAAAGATGGCTGGTGATGGGGATTTATGCCAAATAGAACGTCTGGTGGTGAAAGGGTTAATCCCCCCTGTGATGTTTTTAGTCAAGCAGGCTGGAAGCTACATCCTCAGTTGAAAACAAATGTCTGTCATGACACATTATCAGTTTGAGATCACATTCCAATGGTCCTTCCCAAAGAATTGGAACGAAATGATCCATACACCAGCACCTTAATTAAAATATCCACCTTTAGCCATCATAACTCTTCATGGGACAGAACTGGGTTAGTGAGATTGTCTGTACCTGTGTGAGAAGCACCGGCTCCCCCAGTTCTGGAACCGCCTCGGTGAGACTCATCCACCTGATACACAGACCCCTCTGGCATTCTGCTTCCACCACCTCCCCTGGAGGGAGGGAGAGGAGGGTGGGGGTGGAACTCGGTGCATTTTGTTCTGGTCCTCAGGGGAGCCCCTTTTTCATCCACCGAACCATCAGGCCACTGGATCATCAGCTTCTTGGCGGTCATGGAGCCCATACCAAAATGAGCCACAGGCTCCATCTGGCAGAGGTAGCCTGACCCTCCATCCACCACGCGGGTCAGGCGGGTATCATCGCTGAGAATGATTGTGACTTTGGCCCCCCGGGCAGGTGCGTTATACCTGGTGAGTGGCATGACCCGAAGCCAGTTGCTGTTCTGAGCGAAGTTCACATGATAGAGAGTGAGGTCCTGGGAGTTGGATTCTCCATGGGACAGCAGCAGCTCCAGACGTCCATCTCCATCCATGTCGGCCACAGCCCCTCCTGGCAGGACCATAGTTCAGAAGTCAACCATGAACAAAAGGAAGAAAGAAAGTGAATCTACACAATTCCAAATATCCCCATTCTACTGATCATCTCATTTTGCCTAACAGAAGAATGAGTTGAAAACATTAAAAGTATTAAATAGAAGTTGTTCATTACATCCATTTTTTTTTTTATTCTTCCCCTTTCAAACAAGTAATCATGTTCGATTAGCAGTTCTCATGTAAATATGAAATATTCACATATAAAAAGTTCAGTGTTTGATTTGAATTGGTCAGC
>JADBJO010000135.1:1399198-1411698 GCA_016801955.1 Conus betulinus | reverse complement strand
CATCGCGATATTAACCTTCTGACAACCTTTTTATTTTGCATGACATTTCTGTAACGACTTACTTTACATCTCATGGCATTAAATTAAATATTGACATCATTTACTTTTTTCCTAAAAAATCACCATATTGAAATATACGTCACATTAAAACCATAGAAATTAAGCATTGAGCAGTGTTTCATACACATTTCATGTCCAAACCCTACTAGGACCATTTGTTCATACATTATTTGTTAATCTTACTTTTGTAGCATCTTGCCAATGCACCATGTCAGAGTGTGACATTATTTTGCCTTCAAGTCCACAGACAAAATGTAGCTGCTGACTCTCACAAAGAAGTTTACACAGGTTTCATGATTTCAGAATGTTAACACGACAAAAATGTGATACCATCCCACTGATTCAACAGTGACTGACTCCACATAACACCCCCCTCCACACACACCCCCACCCCCCCCCCCCATTTTTTTCCACTGATTTTGTTTCCTTTTTCTGCAGATTTCATTTATGTCTTACACACAAATTTCCTGTCTTCAGAAAAGTGGATACCGTTGAATAAGTTGAATTCATGATAATTATATGGCAACCAACTATGGGGCTATGTAAAGAGTGAGCCAGCAGAGCTATATACATATGAAAACATAAAATTCAGGCTTTTCCAGAAACTAAAACTAAAGACGAATCAAAGCCCAATGCATCTTCACTCAAATAACAAATTCTGCTTGGCTTAAAACAATACATGCAAAAAATAGCATCAGCTAGACAATGACTAAAACATGAGTTTACACTGTAATTGCTTGAACCTAATCAATAAAACTGAACTCTTATTAAGATGTTTTGTGCTGTATGGTTATTACAGAGCAAACACCACAGTTTTAAAACTTTCTCTGGTCAGGGCCGAAGCTCATGTCAGGCACATATGAATGCATACGGCCTCTTGCACCCAGTAAGAGATCAGACATCCATCTCAGTTCAAATCTAACACATTTAAGCTTTATTCTGTGCATAAGTACTTGATAGTGGAGTGGGTATTTTGAAGCTGTCTCCTTCTTGTCTGATGTAAAGTTTCAAGTAAGTGAATTTAGAATGATTGGTTCATTTTTATTTTTCTTTCCATTTAAAGGTGTTTCATTCTTGTATAATGTGCAGCTTTGAGTTAACCAATGTTAAATGCTAGGTTTTTGTTCTTTCAGTTGGCAAAGTTGAAATGATTGTGATTTTTTTTTTTTTTTTTTGCATATTCTCTTTTTTCCCCTTCCATCATGATGAGCCAATGAAATATGTTATTACAGTGATGCAAATTTTTTAGATGAAACTAAAGAGGGCATTCTTAGCAAATAACTTGAATAAAATATATAGAGTATAAATACAGAAGCCATATGAATGAATAAACATAGTTGCAAGAAAAAAAAAACAAAAACTGGAATATTAGACAGTAAAGGTTTACTTGTATTTTATCACAAATGTAATGTAACAAGCTGTTTGATTGAAACAAATACTGGTGAAATAATGAAGAATATATTCATCCCTCTTTCATCTAAGATCCCTGCATCAGTGGGAGATTCAAACACATTGAAAATGTAATATATAATAGAAAAACTGCGCTTCTGTAATTGTGGGCCCTTCTCATTTGATGATAAACAGTCCGAGTACAGTGGCCCTGATCTTCCAATTACAACCTAAACATACTGAGCTGTGAAGTTTACACAGCCAGTGGCTAAGCAAGGACTGACAGGCTCAACAGTAAAAATGCGAGAGAAAGGTAAATCCAAAATGTAACCAGCACAACTTGGTTTCCTCTTCAGCATTTCAGGGTTGGATAAAACTAGTTTCTCATCTGCATTCCATATGTAAACCTCCAGTAATACTGCTATGTGACAGTCATTTTTCACATAAATATCAATAACTTTCTCTCTGTTTTTTTTTTTTGTCTCAATATCACTGTTGTCTATATTTTCGTTGTTAGGTTATACTATTATTCTTTATAAGCAACAGTCTGTTGATATACCTTAAAGAGCTTATCCTTGTATCTCTTTGGACCACTATATCGATCATTCGTGTTGAGGAAATAGATCTCTTCTTCTCGCCCATCACCATCTATGTCACAGGCACACACTCCGATCGCTTGGCCTGCTCACAAACATGAAAACAAACTGTGAACTAAAAAGTATATGCAGACATAAACAGTCACACTCGCAAATACGCATGTTTGCACATGGAGATATCTAAGTCCTGATACATGCAGTTTCAAGATAGATTTGGACATAATCACATTCACCACCTCAAGCAGTTTGGTGGCTTGACATTCAATGCCAGTACTTGTGCAATCTATGGATTGTCTGTCTGTTTTTCAAACAAAACGCTAAATTTCTTTCTTGGCTTCTAAATATTCTCTTTGTGAGTTCTACTGTCATTTCTTCCTCCGACCGACAGGTGTGTAATTGAAAAAACTGATACAAATGAAGACACAGTAACTGACATGTCTGTCTGCGTTGTGCTCGTGTGTGTGTGTGTGTGTGTGTGTGTGTGTGTGTGTGTGAGAGAGAGAGAGAGAGAGAGAGAGAGAGAGAGAGAGAGAGAGAATGTGTGTGTGTAAAGAGAGAGAGAGAGAGAGAGAGACAGTCAGACAGACAGAGACAGAGACAGAGAGAGAGAGAGAGAGAAAGAGAGCACAAGCTGTGTTGTTTTTATGAGCAATTCATGGGACAGCACTTTTGCAAAAGTGTGCTAAATGCCTGCTCATTTCAGATTTTATGTTACCATCATCATTGTTAATAGCTATGCAATTTGCATCTCACTGAGCTTTACTCAGTTTTCTGGTGGAAGCTTACCAAAGAATTCATTTTGTTTGTTTTTGTTTTTTTTTTTTTTTTCTAAACAGAAATAACCCACTGACTGCTGAGGATTTGTTGCTCTTGAGTACAGTCTCTGCTGCAAGCTCAGCCCACACTTGACCAAGGCTGACATGAGGGGTTGGGGTGCTCAATCATCCACAGGATCTGGCTATGCTCCAGTTGGGGTCTCAGGTCATGTACCATTGAAGTAAATATAAACAGCAGTCTGCCTAGAGATTTGAAGCATTTCCACATTCAGTTTGTTAGGCAATTTTGTGATGAAACTGCTCCAACAGGCCAAGATATAGGCGCCTGAAGATACCCAAAACAGGTCCATGAGAGTTATGGGCAATGCAGTGAAGGGGGTGAACTTTGTAAGAGCTGAAGGCATACTTTTTTTCTTTTTTTTTTTTTTTTGTTCATTTTTTCTCCTTTCTTTTTTTTCTTTTTTCCTTTTCTTTCAGAAAGAGTTCTTCTTCATTTATTTACGTTCAGTAGAGTCTAACTAAAACTTTATCACCAGTGGCGACAATCTAGGATTCTGTTACACACAGTCACATCCTATCAGAGAACCAAGCACACCTTGAGGATCTCTGAGGGCTTGGAACTGCTCATTATCTTCTGTGGCCAGGTTGTCATAGTAACCTGTAGCTTTGTTCAGTTTCAACACCATGTTCGGACCAGAAAACCTGCAAATGAAATGAAACAAATTCATGATTAACTCTGCACTTCATATTTACAGTCAATATGTAAAAGCAAAAAACAAGGAGGAAATGGAAGTAATAGGGACAATGGCAAGAGTACAAAAATAAAGTAGCTGCTGTAGCAAGAGGTTGAAGGTAAAGCCCTTGAAACTATGGGATATTGGGGTTCTAGCTGAAACTCATTCAAAGTTATTCAGGGCTCCCATTAAGACAAAAAATATGGGAATTCCTGTAGGATGCAGGGGTACAATCTCCCTGCCCCCGAGTTTTTATCCAGTTGTCTGACCAACACTGCATATATACGTATTCCTAGGACCTTGCTGATGCTACGATGAATGAGAGGAAGCATACATTGCATCCCTGTTATGAAGTCTAAAACTGAAGTAAAACTCCACAGCATCAAAAAAATCTGTTGAGATCACAGTTAAAAAAAGGCAAAAAATTCTGTGGCCTTTCATGTCCTGCTGTTGTGGTGACCTCAGCACTGATTTCCTCTGCACATCCGTGCTTGTGTCAAAAAGCTCATGACACTGTTCAGTGTCAGCAAATCAATGGACTTGGTGGTAGTCTTCCTACTCTTTCGCACCAACTCTGCTACTAAGCTATCAGCAAAAGAATTCTCCTTTTACAGATATGACAAGTCACATCAGGCCAGAGGACATGCTTTGAATGGCAGCATGCAGCGCATATCTATCATGCAAAATGAAATCCCCAAGATCACTGGAATCATTCTCATCCTCACTAATTATTGTTCAAAAAAAAAAATGTGTCTTCAGAAACAGCAGCCTGCATGCTGATCTTTAAAGGTGGGCTCAGCTCTAGTTTCAATGTGACTTGCATTTCAACTCTGGCTCCTAAGCTTGGGGTAGCAAAAAACCACACACACACGTGCACACACACAAGCCCACATGCACGCACAAACACTCATGCATGCACAAACACACACACACACACACACACACACACACACACACACACACACACACACAGAGGGTAAGTGAAAAAACCTGCCTGCCTGCCTGCCTGCCTGCGTGTATGTGTGTGTGTGTGTGTGTATGTGTGTGTGTGTGTGTGTGTGTGGATAAATAGACAGACAGAAAAATATGAAGATAGTTATAAGTGTATATCTATCTATCTAAAAATATATATATATATATATATATATATAGAGAGAGAGAGAGAGAGAGAGAGAGAGTAAAATTAGCCCTTAAAGTTTGACATGACATCACAACACTTGAATACTCGCCCTGCCACAATCCAATCCACTCCATCTCTCCATCTCCATCAACGTCAGCCACAGCAACTCCATAGTTCAGCTGCCGGGTACTGAAGGGAATCAGGTCCGATCTGTCCGTAAACATGCCGTGCACAAACCTGCTGCTCAGATGGCATCCCAGAAGTCCAGAGGCCCACAAGAGAGCCCCCAGCATGCCGAGCGGAAGCCGGCGTGCCATGAAAAGAGTCACCAAAGACTGCATGGCCTTCTACTGTCTGACTTTTTTTTTTTTATACCTGTTGTGTGTAAAACATATGTTAGACACAACAACACACACACACACACACACACACACACACACACACACATATGCATGCACGCGCGCACACACAAACGCACACACACTCACATACATCCACACTAATATTACTTTCCAGAAGGCTCCTTCCTAATTTTTCTCTGCGCAGTCTGGTTTTGTTTTTATCTCCTCTTCCACACCCAATCCCCCCTCCTCCCCTGTGCCCCTTCTCCAATCCTGTTTCCCCTCCATCCACCCTTGTCCTCTCCTCCTCCCTCTCTCCTGTCCTCCCTGTCTCTCCCCTCCCTCCTCTCCCTCCCCCTGTCCTCCCCAATCCAATGTTCCTTCTTCCTTCCATTTCTGCTTCCCCTATCCATCATGTGTCCTTCCACCTCCTACTACCCCCTCTCGCTTTCCCATCCATCCCCTCTTCCCACACTCCCTTCACCCCTCCTCCTCTACTGTCCCGCCTTCTCTCCACTCCTCTCTCCTTTCCCTTAGACTTGCTTCAAATCTCAGCATTGGTTTGTGATACAGTCACATAATTTGTTACACTAAAAATGCAAGTAATGCAACTGTCAGGCATACATATACAAAAAAAAGTGATCTTGATGTGCCTAGTTACCATGCCAAATTTATAGATGATCACCCCAAATATGAGGGTTTGTCAGTTCTGCCTTCATCTCTCCCCCTGCCCCCTCTGCCCCTTCTTCCTTCTTTCTTCCCATTCTTCCTTCCCACTGTTCTCCATTCCTTACCTTCCCACAAGCTCTCCCCCCCCCCCCCCCCCCCCCCTTCCCATCTCTGGTCTTTCCCTCCATCATTCTCAATCCTGTAAGCCCCAGCCCCTCTAATCTCCACCCCTTCAGTCCCCCTCCCCTCCTGTCCTCCCTCCTCCTCCTTTCTCTCTCATTCCTTCTCCCTCCTGCCCTTCCCCTGTCCTCCTTCCCCTTTCCATCCTATGCCCTCACTCCCTCCTATCCCCCCCCCCCCCCCCCCCCCCCCCCCCCCCCCCCCCCCCACTTTCTTAGTCCTCTTCATATCCCCACATTCACTTTGCTTTGATTCATATTCGCATTTTCTGTTGCATTTATACTGTAACTAATGTGAATGTTCAGCACAAAAGTGATTCACACTTGATCTGCTCTGTATGTCAAAATTAACTAAATTGACTAGTAACACCTTTGGTTTTTGTGAACGTCATCACTATCAACAAATACAAAGTGAAATGAAAAAAGATTATTGCTGCATCTTTAATATATATATATATTTTTTTTAATCTATATGCGAAGGAAACAATCACAAATGATTTATGTTTGAGGGTAGGGTGGGTTTTTCTTTTTTCTTTTTTTTCCCCCTTCATACTGGAAACATAGTTTACCAATCAAACATTGTGGTCGTGCAGATATGCTTCCCTCCATGATCATGAATTACAGGGTCAAATGAAGTCATAATGTACGCTCCTATTGAAACCAGAAAACCAGAGAGGCCATATCAGATCTGCTGGTAAGTTCACTGCAGAACTCTGGATAATGTTACACTTTGGCTCACGGAGCACTCAGCACTGGGTGCCAACGTCCGAGTGCCCAGTGTGATACATGAATCCATTAAATCTCCAACTTGTTTTACAAATTAATACTGAATTCATCTATATGTAAAAAAAACGCACAAGTTCAGAGGTCTAAGAAAGAGATTAAAATCTGATATAAAAAAAAAAAGTAAATGGCTAATCATACTATGTAAGCAATGGTTGTGCACAACCAGGCAACCATGCACAGCGTGCCTACACAGGCAGGGCATGACCACATTGTGTAAGGAAAGTGATAGAAATGCCAAGAAAAAAAATCTGCGCCATACATACATTCTCACCTGACGTGACAAATGAATGGATTGTAAATACTAGTTAAAAGGTCACTTCCCTTCTATCAAAAATAAACAAATACATAAATATATACATCCATATGGGAATGTTTAATGTGAGCAGTTTGCGTCCGTGTACAGTTCGCGCCACCAAACGTGGACCAAACGTGACCTTTGGCAGCTTACGCAAAACACACAGGCATCCGAAAAATGGTTCTTTTTCTTTCGTTCGCAAAAGCACCAGTGTGACACGAGAGTCGAGCGATAGAATTTCGTGCCGAAATAAGCGTACAGCCCGGCGTTTAAAGCTTTTCCTATCTGGTTTAGCCTACCATACTATCCGAATCACTGCCCTAAATTGTGCGGGCTTCTTTTCAGTGGACATTTCACTTGGCAACAGTGTCGTGCGACACGCACACACACACACACACACACACACACAGAAGTTTCACATATGGCTACTCTGTTACAAATCAAGGACGCGGTTGGATCGTCTCATCTCGGGTGGTTCACACGCGTTCTTAAACGTGTTCGGAGTTCTCACAAAACAAGCACAGACACTGGGATTTTCTTGTATTTTCTCATGATTTGAAAATATCAAACAAACAAGGCGTAAGACTATTTCGTAGACATTGTTGTACTGGTAATTCTTGTCTTATCTCTTTAGTCTCATTTCATTAAGCGATGGCTTGATTGCCTTGAAGCAGGTACCGTTTGAATATACTATACAGGCACCATCATGAAGCTAACAGTTTTGCTAAATAAACTGCATGCCTCAATAATTTCATCGTCCGGTCTCAATGCTAATAATTCGCATTTGTTCGACTCTGGTTCTATTTTTTCTCAAAAATTGGAAGCAGACGCAATGTCTTAGACGCAATGTGTCTTATGATAACTCAATAACGAACAAATACTTACAGCATTGCAGTAATGCACAAACTTCAAATACGTGTTTTCATCTGCATCTGTCGTCTGCTCCGTAGGACTGGTGTGAAGGTGTATCACGTGACAAAACTGGGCCTTTCATAAGCCATGCTGTTCGCTATTTTTAGCAGGATTCTTATATAATCTCTCTCTCTCTGTGCGCGCGCGCGCGCGTGTGTGTGTGTGTGTGTGTGTGTGTGTGCGTGAGAGAGAGAGAGAGAGAGAGAGAGAGAGCCGTGTGTGTGTGCACGCGTTGACGCTTGTCGCTTGTACCTGAGCGCATATGTGTTCATATTCGTTGCAGCGTCTTTTCACTTCAGTAAAGGTATTTTTGTGGAGAGAGAGAGAGAGAATCATACGTTTTGCTCTGTGTGTGTGCGCGCGCGCGCGCGTGCGAGGTCGTGTGTGTGTGTGTGTGTGTGTGTGTGTGTGTGTGTGTGTTTCTTCCTGGTTGTTAAACCAGATAAAGCGATCGTCTTCCGAACACGGATCGCAGGAATATTCTTGAAGGTCGTCGTCTGATTTCACACAGCAGCACACTTACATCATCCGTTTGATGGAACACATCCTTCCGAAATACTTTTTGTCTATATAGCTTGCTCCAAACTTGTGTCGATGTCCGACTGGTGGATTTCTGGGCCCCTGCTGTTGCGCACCGACGGATCGGGGTGCGAGCACCGAAGCGTATCCTGAATGGGTGTGGATGTGTATGTGCGTGCGCGCGTATGTGTGCGTGCATGCGTGTGTTTATGAGAGTGAATGCATGTGTGTACGAGTGCTCGAGTATGTGTGTGTGTGTGTGTGTGTGTGTGTGTGTGCGTGTGTGTGTATGTGGGCGTGTGTACGTCTGTGTGTGTGAGTGTGCAAGTTTGAGTGTATGTGAGGGTATGGGTGTGTTCGTATTGAGATGCGTGTATCTGTGTATTTATGTAAGTGCGTACTTTTGTGTGTGTGCGCGCGGGCACGCGCGTCCGTATGTGTATGTGTATGTGCGTGAGTACGCATGCGCGCATGTGTGTGCGCTTGTGTGTGTATGTGTATGTGTGCGCGCGTATTTTGGTGTGTTAATTATGCTTCTTTGCTTTGAATGAAAAACGTTGGTATTCTGTTCATAATGTTTTCTTAAATGTCAGTACAACTTTTAAGTTAATCTGACAATAAATTGGTTTCAGTTAGTCAGTGTTTTGCGCGCGAGCTGGCGTGTGTGTGTGTGTGTGTGTGTGTGTGTGTGTGTGTGTGTGTGTGTGTGTGTGTGGATCTGCCCATTGTTGTGAGGTCTTAATATGTGTGAGGCTTTTACTTAGTTATCCTTTTGTTTCATTTATTTATCATTTTCTTTGGAACACACACACACACACACACACACACACACACACACACACACACACACAGTCAAGGCACTCTTCTTTTTCCCCCTTACTTTTTCAGCCTGAACGAAGTGATTTGTCGTCTATTCTGGATTCTTTCCCTTTGTTTGGTATCACTGTTTTAAAGGTATCATTATAACAAAAGTTTAATCACCACAGAAAAAAAAGGGGGGGGGGGGGGGGGGGGGGGGGGGGGGGTTAAGAAGCTGATATATGCCGAATTTGATGGAAATAGTGCTACTGATTTGTTTTGTGTCAGAGAGGAAATTTTGGTTGAAGAAACTGATGCCGAGAAGGGACCTTGGAGATAAACTGGCCTATGTTAATTGCGGCAACTTGCTTGAGCAATTATTCTTATTGCAGGTTAAAAAAAAAATGGTAACAAAAAAGACTCAAATTTCTTTCTAACTTTAAAATGTTATCACAACAAATTATAACACACAGTAGTATACAACGATGTCTAGAAAATTATAATTAAACTGATATATAAAATAAACATAACAATATTTGTAACAAGATCTTTCACATACTTGCTTTAACAATCGTGCACACAATAATAATCACAGAAGTTTAATGCAGATGTGTCAGAAGATGGAACCTACAGATCTGTTTTACTAGTGACGATCTTGTCACCTAGTTCTACAGAATACAAATCGTAAACTGTGATTAACAATAGTCACGGGAATTTGATGTAGAAGTGTTTGTAAGATGGGACAACAGGTCTGTGTTAACAGTGACGATCTTGTCACATATAGCTCCAGAGGATACAATTCTTGAACTGTGTAACAAAATTGCTCACAAGGTTACCCAAACTTTAGTCAATAGGCTAGACCCTACAACATTATTTGCTCACAATTCCCCATGTAATACGAAAAGCAGTTACCAAAGACGAAATGGACTTAGCGCATCTCAGATGTGAAATATCGACAACCCACTAACAGCGTGTGAGTGTGTACTCGATTAACACGTACGTATAGGTATTTAGATCGTAAACGTAGACTGATGTGAAGTAAACGATGTTGGTGCTACGCCGCCTTTCATGAGGCAAAATTCAGCTTTAATAATGGATGAGGCCGGGAGCCTAGATCACTTGCACTGCATTTCTTGCACTCCGTTTGACAGAGAAAATAAAAGACAAGGAGAGTTGACCACAAAAACAAAAAAAGGGGGAAGGTATACACAGTACGAAAAAAAAGATCAGCTTGAAATAAAAGAATAAATGACGGATGGGCTGCACACATGGAAGGGGAGGGGGTGTTACATACGAATAGATCAATTAATAATGTTCTCTCGTCGCCCATAAGGGCCCCTTGTGAGTGGGTAATGTGTGTGTGAACCTGAGAGAAATAGTGTCATTGACGTCAAGAGACACGGGAGATAATTTGACTTGTGTTAAAGTGCTGCAATTTGCTTGAGCAGTTATCCTTTTTATAGGTTTGAAAATTTGTAAGAAAAGACTAATTTTTTTTATTTTATGAATACAATAAGTTTTTATACAACAAGCTAAGTTTTCGTACGTAAAAAAAATAATATTTGTAGTTGTTATATGAATGTTCTCAATTGTAACCGAAGGTAATATTTGACAATATTTGACAAGATAGGATAAGCGTTCCTATCTTAACAATAATATATCACCACCACTGCGAGTGTGGCATAGCAGTGGACGCCAGGGGAAAGGTGGCAGCTCTCCTTTGAGGGACACTGATGTGAGAAATGCGGCGCAGACAACCTTCCAGCCATGTGGGTGACGGCGGGTCTAGCCTGTGTCGCCGGGGGGGGACGGCTCCTGGAGATGTGGGGCGATTGGCGAAGGAGCGCTGCCTGACTGCGACTACCGTGGCCCAGGATACCGTGCTGTTTTGAGGGTGGCAGACATGGGGGCACTCCTTAGGGGGTTGGGCTGAAAAATTGCCCTCTCGGCCGCAGTCAGTGAGTGCCCCGCCAAGTTTTAGGGGCTCGTGCAGCGCTCCAGCGACTTTCGTCCTGCTTCCTCCTTGAGGCGGCCTCGCGCGGCATAGGACCATCGCCACCCGAGCATGAAGAAGGCTGCCCGGTGGTCCTGAAGACAGCCTGATGATGTTTGGGGGACAGCAGGCAACACACACCGACGCCCATCGTCGGTCGACCAACAACTTAAAGTGAACTAACGTTCAAGACCAATTTCACCAAACTTGAACCAGCATTCAAGAGGATAACGACCAGAATTGAGCCAACACGAGCTCTGGGAGACGAAAACGACGACCCCCATTGAACCTACCTACCACTGCCAGATGACAGCAGTTGCCACAAATATGTAGACATATGTCTGCAGGAACTTGTCCTTAAGGGCCACAGGCCGATAGGACGTTAATTTCACCGTCAATCGCAATCGGTTGTAGTAGGTATATGAATTTCTCAATTATAATAATATTTGACAAAATAGGATAAACGTTCCTATCTTACCAATAATTTATCGAATATGTAGATAGGCCTATAGACTCTAGTTGTCGTATGAGCAATAACTAGACAGATTCGACTATCCCTATTCAAGTGTGTTTAAATGAAAGACTACAACTGCATGTTTACATGTGTTTTCATTCACTTCTTTTACGCGCAAATTCCAATGATCGTGCACCAATGTCACATATTTTGACTGAAGTATCCACGTCTTTACTATGTGAGGGGGAACTCGGGTGGATTATCCTGCAACGATACGTAGAGTATTGGTGCTAGCTTCCTTCGTGAGAGAAAATTCACTATTTTTTATATAAACTGGTTAGGCAAGCAGCGTCAGTCGACATTTTGCATTCCGCTTGAGAGAAAAAAAGAGGAAGACAAAGAAGAACTTACAGACAGAAAGAAAGAAACGAAGGTAAAAAGAAATAAGCTTACAGAAACGAAAGATGGGGAGGGGGATTCTTGTGAGATGGATCAGTTGATTGATGTTTTTTTTTTCGTTGCGCTGCCGATCACAAGAGCCATTTAAGATGGCTGTTTTTGTGTGTGTGCATTGTAACAGAGAAGAGACCGCATGGGGAGAAGGAGGAGTAGGGATCACACACACAGAGAATGTCGAAATTAAGTTTACGGTATTGTAATATTTTTATTTCTAATGGATTATCTCATTCTAATCATCATTTATGTGTTCCAGTTTTACAAGGTGGGCTTTTTTTTATTTATTTATTTTTTTTTTTTTTTTGTCAGTCAACCTGCAAGCAAATGACAATTAATGGGTCATGGTGATAAAGACGACGATGATGTGTGTGTGTGTGTGTGTGTGTGTGTGTGTGTGTGTGTGTGTGTGTGTGTGAACTTGAT
>JADBJO010000135.1:1386698-1391698 GCA_016801955.1 Conus betulinus | reverse complement strand
GTTAAGAAAAAAAACTCTGCTCTTGATCCTGGAAATTCAAAGAATTACAGATCTGTTTTGGATCTTCTTTTCTTTGACTAAATCACCGAAAAGCTGTTCTTGCACAGCTATCATCTTATTTCTAACAACCTTATTTACCCCCTTCACTAAAACCGCTCTTCCTAAAAAAAAAAAAAAAAAAAAATCTGCAGTCACTGACTGACCACCATTGACAATAACGACAAATCACTTCTGTCTCCGGTAGACGTCTTTGCGGCGGTTGATACCATTGACAATTCTGTTCTCTCCAGTTTGCATAATACATTTGATCTCTCGGATGCAGTCCGCAACTATTTAGCTTCTACATCACCGACCGTCATCAAGTTGAAACTGCCAATGGTTATACTACTTGTTCAATTCCATTACTGTTCGCTGTGCTACTGGGCCTGTCCTTTTCATTTTGAACACTTCACTGGCCCCTCGGTTCAGTAAAGGATCTCTAACAAAACTGCATCTCTCTGCTGTAAATCCTTTTAATCGTCATGCTCACAATATCTGACTGAGCTGTTGCGCTTCTGAACCCGATCATGTGAAATCCGGTGGGTTTTTTTTTCTGATATTGATCTCTTCCACATTCCGTTTATTTATGGTAAAACTTCTGGTCAGCATTCCTTTGCCTGAGAGGCCCCTTTCATCTGGAATAATCTTCCGCATCAACTCAGATACCCTGCCTTTCAAATCAGTTTCGAAAACTTTTTTCCGTCTGATATATATATATATATATATATATATATATATATATATATATATATATATATATATATTCAGTTATAAACAAAGCTTGCTCTCATGTCTTAGATTGAAGAAATAGGGGGAGATAATCATTCATATCTGCAGTGGGTAGATGATTCTGCCTAACTAACAGTAAGTGCTTGAGAGGGTGAATGGGGAATAATAAATGCTTCTCCAAATGAGCCTTCAGCA
This sequence comes from Conus betulinus, assembly GCA_016801955.1. NCBI lineage: Eukaryota > Metazoa > Mollusca > Gastropoda > Neogastropoda > Conidae > Conus > Conus betulinus. The sequence goes on along the minus strand of JADBJO010000135.1, from coordinate 1,390,735 downwards.
AGCTTATAGTCTCCACGGGGTAGCTGGACGAGAGTGTGGATGTGGAGCGAGCTGTGTCAGCGGGATGCGTTTTGTGTATTGTATATGTATGTATGCATATGTATATATGCACATATAAAGAAATCGCTAATCTGCATTTGTTTTCTCTCACTCTTTTCAGGAGTATTATATATGTATTTGGATGGCTGTGTTTTTTCATCTAGCAGTAAGTGTTTTTGTTGGAGAGCTGACGGGTGAAGAAAGGGTAGTGTGAGAGTAAGCGAGGATGTGGAGCGAGCGTGTGTCAGCGGGATGCGTTTTGTATATCGTCTGTTGTTCTAATGTATTTGCCTTGTAATTAGATATTTGTGCTTGTTTATTGTAAAACCTTAGAGCATTCAGTTGGTAACGGGTATTAATATTGTTAATAATAGAAATACTAATAAACAATGCAAATAATAATAATACAAGTAATGATAATAATAACAACAAGAAGAAGAAGAATTTCCAGATAAGGAATTGTTTGTTTGTGTGTTTTTCTCTCAGTTCTTTTTGGACAAACACTGCCGACGCCAACTAAAACTATCAAAGCGTAGAATAACTCGTCTTGTATTCCTTCATTTCTCTCTCTTTCTTTCTTTTTTTTTTCCAGGCTTTTTTTTCTTCTTGCAACGTCAACAGCGACGAACGAGGAGCCAGAACAAGTGAGCTATGTGACAAGTTGCCTAGGGAGTAATTCTGTGACGTTGCATGAGGCAACGTCATCAGCTGATGACATGAGAGCGGTGTTCGTTTACAAAGGTGGCGATATCCTGGGTAGCGACATCATTCCAGCTGATGGAGATTACAGCGTAAGTATGTCACACACACACACACACACACACACACACACACACATGCATCACTCTCACGCCGCTATTGTACTTTCACCAGCATCCTCCCCAGTGGTCAAGTCTGGCCGCCGACCCTCTCCTCCCTTCCCCCTCCTCCCTCATCTCTCTATCTCCTAGTTGTCCCTACATTAGTTGTCCCTAGTATTCTGTGATGAAGTCGTGAATGCTCCCATCCCCAAACCCTGCCATTCCCTCTCGGCCCCTCCCTCTAATCAACAGTAAGTCTTTGGCATCGTTGTGGACGCAGAGAGACAGGTGTATAGAAAGGAAAAGAGGGGCGTGAAGCGGAAGGTTATGGACCATTCGAAACCGGGGCACAATGCTAGTCATTGGTACTGGTGATGAAAACTAAATGATCTGCTTCACAGAAACGCTTGAGGATCAGCCGGCGAGGGGAGGTCATTTTGTCCGATGTCCGACTGACCGACAGTGGGGTGTACAGAGTGGAGATGGCCAGACGGAACCGGAAGACCTCAGCTTCCATCGTCTTGTTTCTACCAGGTACTGTTGTCTCCTTTTGGTTCTGTTCAGTATGGTTTAGGTTGGTTTGGTATGCGCAAACTCCTACTCAAAACCAAAACTTTTGACTGTGACGAGAGCCCGCAAGAGTCGATAGAGACAACATGGTGTTAACGAATATGTTAAGACAAATCAAGGTTTCTGCTTGAATTATTATAGTTCAGCTTAGCTTACACAACATGCCCCCCTTGTGTGTGTGTGTGTGTGTGTGTGCGCGCGCGCGCGTGCGTGCGTGCGTGCGTGCCTCTGTGTGTGTGTGTGTGTGTGTGTGTGTGTGTGTGTGTGTGTGTGTGTGTGTGTGTGCTCGTTCGTTCGTTCTTCATCTTCCCTGTTCTTTCTATTCTCACCATGCTGTTCCAATCAAGTCGTCCTCTCACAGGTCATTGCCAGCAAACTGCAAGAACCAAATCAGTGTCAGGTCGCCCAAGGCCACTCACTTAATGTGACTCTGCCGTGCTCACTTAATTGGTGATCTTCACTGGTGCTTAATTCTGATCTCTAACACCTGCAGTATACTATCGACGAACTTTCAATGATAAAGAGCTCTTTCACGGAACCAGACTGAATGAATATTCTTTTGGAGAAGGCGATCGCCACAACATCCCCATTTGCTATAATGACACCCCCCACCTTCCCCGCACATTCCCGAAAAAACCCTTTGTCAAAATTTTGTTTAAAAACAGTAATAGAACTTTGCTTATGTTTAGCGATAAATGAAAAGTGTGTAACTTACCACACTGGTCTTTAAAACGTTCAGCGTAATAACCTTTATGAAGCCCCAACCCCCCCCCGCGCCTTTTTCTAGGCAGGATGTTATTCGTGGTTCTGAACTGTGCAAAATGAATTGCACACGGATTTCGGAAGTACACTTGCATAGTTTTCTGTCCAAAATCTTCTTCTTTTTTTTTTTTTTTTTATTCATTCGGTAATTTATACTTCGGGCAATCCTGTCAATTTCAGAATACAAAACACGTCACTAAGACATGATTTGACCTTTTATTTACATCAGACAGGATTGCAATCAAGATTGTCCCGAAAAAAAAAAAAAAAAAAAAAAAAAAAAAAAAAAAAAAAAAAAACACTCATTCTTATTTCATATAAGTATCCTTCAGTAGTTTTTACATACTTTTGCCGACAGTCAGGCAGAACAATAGATCAACAGAAACAGTATATCACCTCCTTTTCCTAGTTTCGCTTTTGTCGGAGTCTGTTTGCAATCACAAGTCCTTATCCACTCCTGGGCACCACAATCACCATGCGCCATGGAAGAATAATCTTCAGCCGGCTGTGGTGCCCTCTCGGGTGACTTGCATAATTATATACCATGTTGTTGTCTGCTGTTCAGCGAGAATGGCTCATTTTACCTGCACGTAGATTTTGCCCGTACAATTCATGGAGAAGAATGGTAAACGGACAACCATCCCGGCGACAGCAGGCGGAGAGCAAACCAGATCAAAGGAAGTGGTAAATGACTTCAATATGCGCAAAGCAACTCTGACCAGCAAGAGGTGGCAATACTGATCCTGTTCCCTTGTGGTCCGTGGACAGCACCAACAGGCAACGACTGATAACGTGATAGGTACAAGACATTATCTGTTATGTCCGCACAGACCCACCGCGCATCGAGGCAAGGGGGTTGCACGTGCACACGGTGACGTCACCCGGAGACCAGCGGGTGGAGCGACTGTCCTGCGGCAAGTTTGCCTCGCTGGGTTTCCCTGCTGCCAGCGTGCTGTGGAAGGTACACAAACCCTCTCTCTCTCTCTCTCTCTCTCTCTCACACACACACACACACACACACACACACGAAGAACACACACACACACACACACACACACACACACACACACACACACACACACACACAGATTATGAGTGAGTGTGTGTAAGGAGAGGGAGATGAGGGTATCTTTCACTTATTAGTAGAATTACCGTACTTTGTCTGATCGGTGCAGAAAAATCAATAAATCTTCTTTTCCCAGTTTTTTGGTGCCACCCCTTCTCCACCACTCTCCCTTCTCTCCACGCGCCCCCCTTTTCTTTTTTAATGTTCATCTTTTTGTCACGTCTTTCCCAGTTATTCCAGGCCATCTCTTCGTATTTTTCTTTCCTATAATGTCTTTCTTTCAGATCCTAACAGTGCCAGGCAGATTATATTACAGATGCAGCAAGTGTCTCTTATGGTAATTGTTCTAGTTGTTCTTTTTTTCTGCTGGTGAGTAGTGGGTGGTGTGTGTGTGTGTGTGTGTGTGTGTGTGTGTGTGTGTGTGTGTGTGTGTGTGCATTAAAATCAAGAAGCCACCTGAGTAATTGGAATGAACTGGTGACTTAGGATTGCCCAGTCTTTCCCTGCATTACAGTTTAAAAGGGTGTGGTTCATTACTTTGATGATCGTATGCTTATATGTGTGATGTCTTGAGAACTTTGTGTGGTTTTGTCTGGTTGCCGGGGTGGTTTTAATTGTGGTGGGTTCAATTTTAACACGTCTTCAGTTCTGACCCGAGTGTTCTCTATAGTGGGCTGGCCCACACACAATGCTGAACTCTCAAAGATGATCTTTTATTTCTGTGTGAGTCAGGAAGATGCCCTGTTCTATCTAGTGTGTGTCCAGAAGATGCACTCTTCTTTCTGTGTGTGTCAGAAAGA
>JADBJO010000135.1:1376698-1384198 GCA_016801955.1 Conus betulinus | reverse complement strand
CTTCCTCTCCTTCTGTTCCTTGTAGAATGGTCTTGGCAGGTCCTGTTGATCTTGATACCTGACCGTAACATGTACTAACTATACAGGAAGAAATCAAAATAATGTATACTTCCTTATGACCTTGACCCAAATAGTTCGCTTGGTTTTGGTCATTTGCACCATGCACGAAGCAGGTAATTCTTAGAGACACGAAGGCAGAGCTCAGTGGAAGGGAACAAATGAACCGATGTAAAATAATGACCATCTGTCATCTTTTGAGCGTGTACAAGCGTGTGTTCGTTTGATACTTTAAATGAAAAAAAAAAAACTAAAAAAAACCCGCTCATTTTCTTCCTTTCATTCATGTTAAAAACTAACATAGTATAGAGAATCACAATACCATTCTTCTGATTTTCGGCCACGTGGCCTTTTTTATGAGAAAAAAATCCAACTACGTGATGTCCATCTTTGGCAACTGGTCAGAGCAAAGATTGGTATTCTTTGCTCTGACCAGTTGCCAAAGATGGACATCACGTAGTTGGATTTTTTTTCTCTTGAAAAAGGCCACGTGGCCGAAAATTAGAAGAGTGGCATTGTGATTTTCTATAATGTTTTCTTCCCTTTGGAGGGCTATTGCTTTAACATAGTATATACATAAAAAAAAAAAAATCAGATGCTGATGACCATGGATTCTTTGAAGCCAGTTCGACATCGATTTAGTGCCTCATCCCAGTTAGCGCTGGCTGGGTCAGTTTGTTCCCTAACACGTGGGTTATCGCCTACAGATGCAGGATAAACCGTTGCCTGACTATGGCTACCACATCAACACAAACGGCTGTCTTAACATTGGAAAGCGAACTTCCTTACAGTTCCAAACAGCTTTGACAACTGAAGCAAACAGTATGAAACAAGAGGCACGCAGCTTCGAAACAAGATGACGACCAAAATATTCTGGCTATTGTAACTGGAACAGACTGCGGTGTTCATGAAAACGAAGCAAAATACAAATAAGCATACAAAGTGAAGCAGATTTTTTTCCTATACAGCACAAAAAAGACTTGTAAATTTTCAACAACAAAAAAATGTCGTCTGCAAATGTGACAAACAGCAGACAAATGTGCTCCGAACAGTTCTCCCCTGACCGTAGCCAGTATGCTGACTGTAGTGTCTGGAAAAGGCGCATTCGTCTAAAATTCACCGTATATGAAATCTCTGATACTTTGCTCCCAAGTTTGTGTGTTTATTTGTATTCTGGCCATTGATTTGAGCTTGTCTGATGACACGTGACACAACACCCTAGTCCAGGTAGCAAACAAGCAAACAAACAAAAAACACGCTAACCAATAGTGTCCATCCATTGCCATCACATGGCGTAACAGCTTAAATCGGACAGGACAGAACTCCCGCCAACAGCGAGCTACAGTTACACAACTAACAACTTAATTGTATAATGACAACACATCGCCACGCGCTAATCTGCATGTTAAACCACCCGTGCCAATTCAGCTCTAGTTTCAGAGAACGAGGAAGTAAGAGAAAAAGAACAACACACTACAGAGTTTTTATGGCTTGCTTTTAAGAAGAAAAAAAAGTGCATGCTGCTAGCATCACCACCAGTTAAGCATTGATTTAGCGCCTTATTTCAATCAGTGCTAGTTGGGTAAATTAGGGCTACAACACATGGGTAAGCACCTACGGCTGCAGAATCAAACTTCCGGTGTACAAGACAGACAGGGTACTTCGGCGCAAAGACAGTTGTAGCATTAGAAAGCCAGATTTCCCTTCCAGTTCGAAAAAAGAAGAAGAAGAAGAAAGAAGTTAAAAGGATAAAACAAGAGGCACGCAAGTTCTACACGAGATGACGACCAATATCTTCTGGCCATTGAAAATGAAGGAGATTGCAGCACTACTCAAAATGAGGGAAAATACAAATGAACTTACAAAACACAGTGACACAGATTTTACATGCAATAAAAAAACAGACAAGTAAACTTGAAAAAAAAGAGACTTCTTCAGGTGGTACAAATAACAGACAAAAGTGCACAAAACAGTACCGCCCCCCACCCCCCACCCCCACCCCGGAAAGCAGCCAAAATGCTGACAGAAATGTTTGAAAGAGGACACATTTGTCCAAAATTTACCTATCTGTATATAGAATCTCTGTCACTTGACTGCTCGTTTTTAAGTATTTATTTGTATGCTGGCCTTTGATTTGAGCCTATCAAACGACACGTGACACGACACCCTAACACTGGTTAAACAAACAAACAAATAGGCTGACCAATAGCGTCCATCCATTGCCTTCGCATGACGTAACACCCTGAATCGGACAGTACAGTACTACCGCCAGCAGCGAGCTTCAAAGACGCAACTAACAACTTAATCTTTTAATGACGACACAACGCCACGAGCTGATGTGAATGTTAAACCACCCGTGCAAATTCAGTTCTAGCTGCAGAGAATGACGAAGCGAAGTAAGAGAAAAAGAGCAGCATACTAAGGAGTTTTTATAGCTCGCGTTTAGAAACTAGAGGTGCATGCTGCGAACGTAAAACGTTTTTTTTTTGACGGGGCCAGACAGAAACTGCAATGAAAACAAACAAACAAACAAACAACAACAACAACAACAAAAGGACAATCGAAGAACAAACGAAACGCTGAAGGAAAACAGCGTCTGTGTGTGTGTGTGTGTGTGTGTGTGCAGAGAGCTGCAGTGAAGTACGCCAACAGGGCAGCTTCATGGGAAGCGGACCGTACACACTCCGTCCCCCCGGGCTGACCCCGCAGTCCTTGTGGTGTGACATGGACTCTGGGGACGGAGAATGGCTGGTGAGTGCAGGCATGCATGGCTCCTCCATAGATCAAGATTAGACAGGATAAGTATCATCTCCACTTCATAGATAAAATGCCATAGCGCACATTCAAGGCATTGATGACTTCTGGTTGATCTGATTGGCTGGCTGCCCGCTTCCTGCTCACAGGTTTAGTGTCTGTTGGACACACCTCACCGAGGAACGTGTTGAACTATCAATTTGAAGCCTATACGCGGTAATTTGAGCATGGGCATGGGCCATATATGTGTGTTGTTGGCCAGTCTAACCGAACAGTAAACAACAGTGAGTTGAACAATTCTCTTATGGCGCGTGGTGGTTGTGGTGCCCAGAACTATTTAGTGACCTGCACAAACAAACGGGAGTTCTGACAAAAGGGAATAGTGTGAAAGTGAGGCAAGAGACTTCCCTCTTTATCAGCGGTTCCTCCTATCAGAAATCAGTTGTGTTTCAAAACTTAGCACGGACTTGCTATCAGTTTCACTGCTGCAAGGACCACTAGGGTACCGCATTTTGGCCTTTGAACCTTAAGGATTTTTTAAGCAATGAATTTCTGGAAAATGTTATTGGCAAGTTCCACTGTATTAGTTTCCATGTAGTTGATACCAGCGGATACAATGCATTTGATATACTGTGTTACGTTTTTGTGTGATCGTGTGCCTGTACGTTATTATTTGACATTCAATACTGTTAGTTTCAATAGTCGTTATGAGCTGTATTTGTTGAATAGTCATGGTAATTAAATGAAATACACTTAAACAAAACATATCAGCGCGCGCACGCGTGCACACACACACACACACACACACACACACACACACACACACACACACACACACACACACACACACAGATATGTGCTTGCACACGCGCGCGCGCGCACACACACACACACACACACACACACACACACACACACACACACACACACACACACACACACACACACACACATACACACACACACTCTGTCTAAAATCACTTTATGTGAATAGACGTTAAATTGAAGAACGAACGAACGAACGAACACACACACACCATCACCATCACCACACACCACCACCACTACCACCACCACCACCAACATCAACAAGAATTTCGATTCACTGGAATCAGTTATTGTTAAAGGTGAAGTGTACGGGGATGTACAGGTGATACAAAGGAGAACCAACGCCAGCGAGTCCAGCGAGGACTTCTACAGGCCCTGGAAGGATTACGTTGCAGGCTTCGGTGACCCGAGCAGCAGCGGGGAATTCTGGCTGGGTGAGGAGCCACGGTGACTGTCACTCCTGTCACATCATGCCCAGTAACCTGCTCCTGCTCCCCTCTGCTGCTGCTGCTGCTGCTATTGCTGCTGCTAGTGCCACTGCTGCTGCTGCTACCACTACCACCACCACCACCACCACCACCACCACCACTACTACTACTACTACTACTACTACTAAAGCGGCTGATGCTATAGCTGTTGCTACTGTAGCTGCTGCTATTGCTGCTTTACAGTTGTGCTACTGCTGCAGTATTTACTGCCATAATGCTGCTGTTGTTACCGCTACTTCTGCTGCTGTTGTTGCTGCTGCTGCTGCTGTTAACTACAGCTACTGTCACTCCTGCAGCTGCTGCTGCATTTGTTGTGGTTGCAGGTTTATGCCATCTCATATCATTTTTCATGCATTTGATGGTTTTATTCTGTGACATGTACACTGAACGATTTCATTCCTTAGACCTTTACATACACGTAAAACAATACTGTGAATGACATCTCTCTCTCTCTCTCTCTCTCTGAAAATATCTATGCGTGTGCGTGCGTGCGTGCGTGCGTGTGCGTGCGTGCGTGCGCGCGCGCGCGCGCGCGTGTGTGTGTATGAGTGTGTGTGATATTGAACAATTTAGTAGTGGGGAAAACAAGTACAGGCTAGCAATTCCTCCATCGTTACATTAAAGACCACTAAACGATCGAAACGTGTTTGTCGTTTTCTTTTTTATATATGTCATTTTGTATTGTTATTTTTTCGTTGATTCTTTTTGTTTTGTACACGTTTTGAATTGGGGATGTGCGTGGTTGCGATTCCCCTGTATTTAGACAACTGTCATGTAAAAATAATTGAACATTATTATTTTGAAATTTAAAAGGCTGTCATTGTCTACTACATCATCGACGACGACGACGACGATGACAACAATAACAGCAACTACCAAACAAACAGGCAGATAAACAACAACAATAACAACAAGACTACCAACGCATTGTAGGCCATATTTTGTGCCTGTGACCTCGCCTACGTCTCACTGCCTCCAATTGTTTCCTGGCGGGCTAGGTCTGGGCAAACTGTACACGATGACCAGTAGCCGACCCCATAGTCTGAGGGTGGACCTGGAGACGGTGGGGGGAGTGAGAGGGTACGCTGTCTACCGACGTTTCCGCTTGTTCGGTTCCCGCCAAAAGTACAGGTTGTCTGTCAACGGCTACTATGGCACAGCTGGTGAGAGTCACGTCCCTCTTCTTCTTTTTCCCCCTTGGTCCGAATCCACAGTTACAGTTTACACACAAATCGCTAAGTATACTCAATTGCACTCAAAGCTGCACCTGGCTTTTGTCAGAATATGAGCCATTACCAAAAACAGATTCAGTGGACAGTCCGGCCCTTGACCCATATACTGTTCCTGACTCAGAGACAGATCAAAAGTCCGCTTCTGTTTAATTTACAGCACGACCCACACGACCCTTCATTTTTCTGTCGTTCGCCAGATTTTTCACTCCAAAATTCTTCTGCTCTACCAATGGCGTATAAACACAAGAAATCCACAAGCCATGCATACTTTTGCTACCCTTTTTGACGCATGGCATGGAACTATTTTACTGTCACAAAATTCCAAGATAAAATCCTCTTTTTCATATTTTTTTTCCCACAGCGATAGGGCGGTTTTCATCTATTCAAATGGCGTTGTTACTACTTGACCTTTGTTGTAACCTTAAAATCTGACTTGTACATTCGTTCCGTGGGTCATTTGGGTTCTGCACTGACAAAGTGTTCACACACGGTTTCCCCTGTCCAGCTCTAATGGTTAGGCGCAAATGTTTAACTTGCCCATCCTGCAATGTTGTCAACATCAACCCCCCCCCCCCCCCCCCCACCTTCACCCATCCCACGCTCTCCACTGTAGGATTGTTGTGTGCGGCGTACCGCCCATGGACTTTGCATCAGGCATGGCGACACCAACGTTGTTTTCTTTCCACGACTGATGTTAGCGTCACCGTGTCCTCACGGACAGGAAAACAGATCGCCAGATGACCGTGATCTGCTGTAATGCACTGGGGCTGCGACAGGTCAAAAGAGGAGCCAGAGATAGGCAAGGAGTAAGACATTGAAGAGCTGAAACACCAAATAGAGAGAGAGAGAGAGAGAGAGAGATTGAGAGAGAGCGGAAAGGAAATTCAAAAGGACGCCTCATTTCGAAAGACAAAAGCACCCAAACATCGCAAGATACGAAACTAGATAGATAAATAGAGTAGAAAGATAGATAGACAAGTAAATAAATGAATATATAAATGAATGAATAGAAAAAATACATATAGAGACAACATGCAAGATCGAGGGTGGTGTTAAATACAGAATTATAAGTAAACACTAAATACAGAACGGTAAACTAAACAAAAAATAAATATGAATGAAGAGAGAAGAAAGAAGGAATTACAGAGATAAATAAAAAGACAACATGAAAGTTCGAGGTGCCGTTAAAAAGTAGTCTAGTGAAACGGAACAAGGTGAGATGAGCTGGGACGAGCTTGCGCGCTGGTGACCTCCTCATTTTTGAGTGAACCAGTCTTTTTAGGAAGAAGAAGAAGAGAAGACTCTGAGGAGATTGAAACCAGCTAGCTGCTTGCATTACTAAAAACAAAACAATACACATCAACACTGAAAGTGAGGTTGCAAAATAGCGCCTTTGTTTGGATACATAACGCGAAACAGGCAAAATAGGGAATGAAGCAAGAGACACAAAACTAACACACATAACATGCACAAAAGAATACTGTCCTAATGCGTGGCTGGCTGTCGGCTAAAGATTGACAGCCATCTTGGAAGCATTGTTCGGTGCATGTTTTTATGTGTGTTTTTTGTGACGTGTAAAGAAAGAGGGTTTTTTTTTGTCAAAATATTGCTTGTCTGTTTCGTATTGTTTATTCAATAAGCTTTACTTCATATCTCGTTTTTATGTGTATTCACTTTTGTGTTGCTGTTTACATATTTTGCCCACGAACAGAGAAACAGGACAGACAAAAGGAAAAGAAGACAACCAACCCCCAAGAAAGAACAAGCAGGAAAAAAGAATAAGAAGTGAGAGAGTAAATGAGGATATGGTGCAGGTGAAGAAGAAGATGAAGAGGGAGGGAGAGGTGGGGCGGGGATTGGAGGAGGAAGGCGTGGACGGAACAGGGGTGAGACGTATTGGAGGAGGGAGGTGGAAGAAGGAGAGGAGGGGGGGGGGGGGGGGGAGTATGATATAGAGGGAAAGTTGTTCAGCAGAAATTCATAGCATTTATCAGGACAAAAACCTTTTTTTTTTTTTTTTTCCTTTTTTTTTTTTTTTTTTTGCTTTTGCATATGAAGGTTTATGTACAGCAACAACTACGAGATGCTGGTGCTGATGCTTATGTTTTACTATCACTTCTGCTGTGATATCATACACCTAA
>JADBJO010000135.1:1326698-1369198 GCA_016801955.1 Conus betulinus | reverse complement strand
GTGACTGTACCACAGACACCACGTGTCACCACAGACGTGTTCAACTGGCTGGGCTCTCCTGTCAAGTTGCCACGTAAGCTTATACCAGTTTGTCATTGTTCACTGTTCAGAGAGGTCGACCCATACAGCGTGCATGTAGCTATATGTAGTCTTCGCCCCCGCACGAACGGCCGTATGAGCACTTCAACTTTGACTGTTTGACGCTGTCAGCTACGACGTGTGGCGAACTGAGTCAGCCCATGAACAGCAAGTAGGTAGAGAGCCAGTTAGATCAACAGGAAGAGATGCATGCCTTCGAGATGCGCTACAGAACACTAACTAGCGAAAGATGAAGAGCTAATCCAATCAAATCAACAGGAAGTGATGAATGCCTTTAAAATACACGATGAAACGGTAGCTAGCAAGGGTGAGCACACCTATCCTCCCTCCATTCCCCTAGATATCTGATTCATTACTGTGCCAAGTTTACGTTTCATGTCTTTGAAAATTCGACAATTTTATATATGTGTGTGTAAACACACACACACACACACACACATATATATATATATATATATATATATATATATATATATCGATACATACATACATACATACATACATATCAATGGCAGTAACAGGTAAAAATAAAAGGGACTACCGGAAGGTAAACCGCACTCCCCTCATATGACTTTCGATCGTGCTACAGTGGACAGACCAAAACACACACACGCATGCACCACGAACGCACGCACGCACCCACCACGCACGCACGCACGCACACGCACGCACGCACACACACACACACACACACACACACACACACATGCACGAGAATTAGCCTCAGTTCGAAAGAGGGCAAGTCATTTCTGAACACAGTGTCAGACTGAGAGGCATTGATTGCTACTTTCTGGGTTTTCTTCTTTTTTTTTTTTTTAATCATCGTTTTCCAGACGACAACGAAGCGACAACAGAGGACGGCTGCTAAGAGCTCTGCGAGCTGTTGCCAGTCCATTCTGACGGTAAATCACTTGGCCCTTCAAAGACCAAGACCGCCATCTGCCAACAGTGGCAACGGGTGTATTTAGCTGTTAACTGTTACCAGTTGCGAGGGAACTGCCACTGTGAATTCACCAGCCCCCCAGTGGCGCAGAGCAGCGTTGCAGATACCCAGCTGTGAGGTCATGGATTTGATTCCCACGAGAGCCATTGATTTGTGGGATTTTCTTTTTTTTTTTTTTTTTTTGTGGGAGGACTGGCTCCTACTCAGTTCTGAGTTTCCTATGGGCTCAACTGAAGACTGAAACTACAAAATCGAGTTTCATTTCCTTAAAGTATGCGTCGCTGACAATGTTGTTCAACTGTTCTGACCAACACTGCAGGCGTCTGGTTCTCCCGGGCCTGGTTGACGCCGGGATACATTTTGAAAGTGAGCGTTGAGTGCAACTCTGTCATGCAGTCTCAGACTGGCATGAAAATCCACAGCAGCATCTTCATCATCCTCATCCCCATCGATCAGCATGTAAAAAGCGTCTCAAATTCTGTGGCCCTCGGTGGGGATGTGGGAGTGGAGGGGTGGGGGGTGAGGGTAGACTCCTTTCCAAATTTTCCATGAAGTGGATCACAGTATGGGTGGGTGTGTCTCCAATTTCTCGTAGAAGCGGGAGGAGAGGAGCAAGGGGTGGGGACTCATCTGAAATTGAAACTAAAGAAGTGTGTGTGTGTGTGTGTGTGTGTGTGTGTGTGTGTGTGTGTGTGTGTGTGTGTGCCTGCGTACGTGTGTGTGTGTGTGCGTACGTACGTGCGTGTGTGCGTGCGTGCGTGTGTGTGTGTGTGTGTGTGTGTGTGTGTGTGTGTGTGTGTGTGTGTGTGAGAGAGAGAGAGAGAGAGAGAGAGAGAGAGAGAGAGAGAGAGAGAGAGAGAGAGAGAGAGCGCACACACACGTACGGACGCACACAAACACAAACATACGCGTGTGCGCAAGCACGCAGCGCAGCCCCGCACACACACACACACATACACACTCGCGCACACACACACACACACTCATGCACACAACCCTACACACACACACACACACACACACACACACACACACATCCCTCCCCCCTCCCTCTTACAATTTCGAAAGATTTTGTTGTTACCTTCAACCGTAAAAAGTGTTCTTCTGTCATAGAATAACCTTCATCCTCATACTAATGGTTTGACACTGGTTTTTGCGGGGGGTCCAAATGATCGTTGAACTGCGGGAAGGGACAAAGCAGTTGCCCGAATGATCAACCACAGTTAGTGAGGATGGGCAGAGAGAAAAGGGACGGGGCGAAGTGGGTGTGGTGGTGGATAGAAATGTATGGATGGCTTGGGACTGGTGCACATCGGGATCTGAGGCTTTCCACAGTGGACGATGGTTCTACGGAAAGGTTTCAGGAGGGGGGGGGGGGGGGGGATCGGAGATGGCGATTCACCATCAGACGAACAGTACACTGCTGCTATTTTGCTACTGTCTCCAACTGTTAGGGGGTCCCGATTGTTGAGGCGTACACTAGTACCGGTTGTACAACAGTTCTGTAATCTCCGTCCTTGATGTTCACCGACACTACCTGCAGACTACTTAAGGAAAAAAAAAAAGCCGACGGTCTTAGCTTGGCTGGTAGTGTTCGACGTTCATTATGAGAACATGTCTCATCTAAGTTACTGTGAGATGATGACTAACGACTAAGATCATATCTAAACCACAAAAGCTAACTTCCTCAGTAAATGGGCTCTGTGGCTGTCAGTTTACTCCCCCCCTCAAGTTCATTACAAGGTTCAAAATTTAAAGACAAATTATGATTAACCCACCGGACAAAAGGGACAAATTACAGGACGAAAGGGACGAACAAATGACGAGACAAATTCAATTTGTTTGTCCCTTTCGGCCGGCGGAATAATTGTAATTTCTCTGAAATTTGTGTCAATTTCCGCATGCAGTCAGCTCACTTTGAAACTAATAAAGATTCAATGACACGGAGTCTTGTGCATTATTTTTCTTTTCTTTTTTTTAATCAAGATTCCTCTACACTATCCTGGCATGGTTCTTTTCCTGTTTTCTACTTTCTTTGACCAGTCGTTTTCTAAATGCTAATCGCTTAAACCACATCCAAAGTGAACAATTTCCTAACAACAGGTGGGTCAAGACGGTCTGGGAGTTCGCACCTGCCCCCAGCTTTCGCTTCACTGGTGTCCGACCACACACACACATACACACGCACACACCTGTGTGTCGTACACGCTCTGCTACACCAAGACCGCTGTCAACCATGCATGACGCTTCTCTTTCACCATGTTTGACACAGATGTGTGGGTCTGGGCATGACCACACCAGCTACGCTTGCGAAACAGTTGGCTTGCGAAAACCAAGCGCACGTGCGCGTCCGCACGTGTCAGGGCGTGTGGCTACTGAATTAAGAACGCTCCTTTAAAAAAAAAAACTGTCAGCAATATCTTCTCGATTACGTAACTAAACAAAGAAAGAAAGAAACGAACGAACAAAACCCAGCCCTCCCTCTCTCCTTCCTCCTCTGTACCTGGGAATGCGCACATGCTTCTTTCAGAGAAAAACAAGGGGGAGAGGGAGTGTTGCGGGACCCCCCCCCCCTCCTTACCTCCCTGTCCACCCCTCTAACCCCATAACCCCCCACTCCCATACACACATTACCCTCCCGATAAGCTTCCCGTGTGTTATTCAAATGATCAACACAATGAACGTTCTTAATTAACCAATGTTGACGTTTAAAAAACTGAGCTGAGCGTAACCCCTGTAGAAAACTCTTATCCTATGCTGGTCTTGAGTGTCACTGAGCCAGCCAAAATATATCGTACACACACACACACACACACACACACACACACACACACACACACGCACGCACACACACACACACACGCACACACGTATACACGCATGGTTTGACGGGTGAATGCACAAACACGCACTTGCACTATTAAGTGCATAACACACACACACACACACACACACACACACACACACACACACACACATAATCTTCACACACACACACACACACACACACACACACACACACACACGTACACACACCTGCACACACACACGGTTGAATGGGTGCATGCACAAACACGCACCTACACAAACTATCAAATGCATAATTCAACAGCTAAGAGATCAGCACAACCTACTGATGCGAGCCAGTTGAGAAGGAAGAGATTAAAGATATCCCCTAAAGCATCAACATCATCCAACCTATAGAAACAGCAGGGTACACATATGCAAAGAAGAAATCACTGTCTATTCTTTCTGTTTAATGAATCAATAACGATCAACATCATGTCAATAATAATGTAAGGAAAAACACATTCATGATTTAACAGCAACAATTTTGATCAAAATGAGATGGTTGATTGTAGGTTACAAAATATCGGTCCATTTATTTTCTGCTTCTCTTTTTCAGATGAACACGAGTTACGTATATATCTTACAAGTAGAACAATGGTGTGCATATAAACGCACACATATACAGACGCATACATGCACAGTTATACATGCATATACACGCTCATAAACGTACAAATCTGCGAGGGAACTACACATATACACTCATTTATACATTCGCACACACACATACAAAATCGCTGATAAATCTGTGATATTCAGATAACTGAGCAACCTTCTGCATTAACTGAAGCTAACATGCACACAACGAATCAATGTCTAAAAGCACAATTAGGGATCAAAATTACGTTGCAAACAATACAAGGATTTCTGGCCACCAGGGTGAGTTGAGACATACCATTTCATCTACGCAATGAACACACAGAGGCACAATTAAAACCTCCAAAGAATGACTTAATCTATTAAAAGAAAAGAAAAAATAAACATGCATTAAAAAAAACTTTTCTATATGTAAAAAAGCACTTTTCTATTTGTCTCTACTAGATTTACCTCCCTGAAAAAAAAAATCTCCCTTTAAAGTACCCCCTTCCCCACCCCCCCATTTTTGTTCTCTGTCTCTACTAAATTTACTTCCCAACAAAGATTCCCTCCCTTTTAAGTCTTCTCTTTTCCCCCTTCACGATTTGTTCTCATTGTCTCAACTACTAGATTTATCTTCCAACAATGACTACCTCCCTTCAGTCTTTTTTCTTTCTTTCTTTCTTTTCTTTAAAATCTCTTCGCAAACTTTTTTTTTCTCTCTTTGTATCTAGCAGATTTTCCCCCCTTTAAATACTCCCTCCATTTAAAGATCTCTTTTCCTGGCACATTTTTGCTTTTGTCTTTACTAGACCCCCCCCCCCCCCCCCCCCCCCCCCCCCCCCCCCCCCCCCCCCCCCCATTCCCAAGAAAATTACTCTACCCCTCTTAAGTCCCCCCCACCCCCTTGAAAACTTTTCTCCTCGTCTCTATTAGATCTTCCTCTAGACACACATTCCCTCCCATTACAAACTTGCGTTTTTTCCTGACATTCTTTTTCTTTTTCTTTTTTTTTTTTTTTTTTATTTTACTTTGTCTCTACGTTTGTCTCCCAAGAAAGATGTCCT
The DNA here is from genome assembly GCA_016801955.1 of Conus betulinus. Lineage (NCBI taxonomy): Eukaryota > Metazoa > Mollusca > Gastropoda > Neogastropoda > Conidae > Conus > Conus betulinus. The sequence continues at coordinate 1,363,663 of JADBJO010000135.1, read as the reverse complement.
CCCTAGAAAGACGCCACCCCCCACCCCCCGTGCACATTCTTCTCTTTGTCTCCACTTAATTGACCTCCTAATTAAGTTGTAACAACAGTTCTTAGTGAGTCCGTCAAAAGCAAGGGCGCACAAGTAACATGACAAAACACGACGCGTTTCAGTCTCCCGAGTCTTCTTCGGGCAAGATAAACAACGTTCAGGACAATAAAAACCGAGGAACAAGTAGTCACTTATCTTCTCATATTCGGCACAAGATGGGCATTTCAAGTGACAGCTCGTTCTTCGGTTTCATTGTCCTGAATTTTTTTTGTTGTTGTTGTTGTTTTTTGTTTTTGTTTTTTTTTAATCTTGCCTGAAAAAAAAAAGACCTACGAGGTCAAAATGCGTTGTGTTTTGTCTTGTCCATGTTTTGGTGGACTCACTAAGAATTATTCTTAAAATGTGTTTCAGTTTCAGCTTGCAGCTGTCTCACTTTGGAAGAAACTCGCCATAAATGTTCCCTTTCATTCAAGACTTTTTCTGGAACATTTTTTTTTTTTTTTTTTTTTTTTTAGATTTACCTACCAACAAAGATTCCCTCCCTTGTAGACATTTCTTATGAACCTTTTTTTTTTTCTTCTTTTTTTTTTTTTTTTTTCTCTATCTGATTTACCTTCAGAAAGGTTCCCCTCCCTTTACAAACCGTTTTTTTTTCCCCCGGAAACAATTTTCTTCCTGTCTGTACTAGACTGACCTCCGAGGGAAGATTCCCACCTTAAGCATGTGTGTTTATTTATTTTTTAGAGTTCTTTTCATTTTTCGCTGACCTCCCTTTAAAGACTCTTGCCTTTCTAAAGACCCAAGTTTCATAGATTTTCTGAGGTCATAAAAGAAATTTACTGCATTGTCCAACAAAACGGAAACAAAACACGCATTGTGTTGGATACGTATGGATAAGAGACAAATCAGTGGATTGGCGGATATCAATTGGGGGTCTCTGTCCAAGTGAGAGGCTGGTATATTTTTGAAAAGGTTATCAGAAATAAAAGACAAATTGTGCATAGACGGGGAAGAATGGTGGCAGAGATGTGTGTGTGTGTGCGCGCGCGCGCACATACACACAGCTGAATATATTTTTGTTTACTGTATTAAATACTCTTGCCCCGAACTGGTTGAACAGGGAAAATGGAGGGGGGTGGGGGGCAGAAGGGGATAGCTGGAAGTAGTGGGAGGAAATTGAACATTTTAAGAGGGAATTGGTTGGGGGGTGGCGGGCAGGTTTTGGTATGGCTTCCAATATATCTTTCTTACATGCTTCAATATCAATCTTCTTGTAGATTTTCATTCTTTTTCCAGAATGTGCTCTTCAGGGTGTTGTAATTTTTTGTAATGAAAATTTGCCATGGAGGTGGGCGGGGAGTGAGTTGGTTACAGAACGCCTGTCCTCACAGCCGCCCCCTTCCCCATCATCATCCTCCCCTTCCCATCACAACAACTTTTTCTTCTTGGATCGGTCTCAGACCAATACTTCACTACAATCAACACCGCTTGTCTCATGAAGTGAACTGTTGTCAATCGATCAGCATGTTTAGTACCAGACAACCATTACACAGATACTGTGTTGACCTAATGGATCAATAACAAATTCTTCAATTCATATACTTCAGAAAACTGTCCACATGTCAGCATTGTATTATTTTAACAGCAAATACTCTTAAATCAAGCAGATTTGGACCAATCAGTGATGATTGTTGATCTATAAGAAAAAATGTTAATCTGGATTTTAGTTATTGCTTAATCTGTAACAAAATCATACTTTCAGAATTGTAAAATCTGCACGAAAAATGACTCATAATGTAGACTTTACTCATGGGACTCTTAATGACAGAGCTAGCAATGTCCCAACAACCACAGAAAAACACAGAGTTGGCTATAACCCCCAAAAAAGGATATACGAGCATTTGCAGGTTTTCACCGTCTTTGCCAAGCACATCAAGAACAGCGCAGAGAAAGACTGTCACCTACCCAAAGACGGCACAAACACAGTGCAAATTACATGTAATGGGCTCTGACACCGGAAACATCAACTTTCATGATTCTGTACATACAAGCAGGATGCAACACAACCATAGAGCATGAAGTGTGTTTTTTTTTTTTCTTTTCACACAACTTATGCATATACATTATACCAGCCAGCATCAGGGAACATCTAACAGTGAAAAGAAACCAAACTTTTCATCAATGAAACCAGAATGAAGCTCTTGAGAGGAATGTACACCAAGGTCTGCACACTAATACCTTCTGCTCAACAAGTTTTAGTGAGCGAAACACTTTTTCCTTTCAACATTTTGCGACTTTTCCACCAAAACATATCAATTTTTTTTTTTTTTTTTCTGCCAGACAATGGCCAGGAAAACACCACTGCAGAATTTGATGGAGATTCCACCCTGTTTCTGACTTATTCTGCTGACAAACAGATAAGCAGACATGACAAAACATAGCAGTCCAGGAGTGTAGCGGCCCATATTCTAAACCCCACTAAATCACCTTCCTTTGAAACATAAGTTCATTCGTTTAATTTTAAAAGGCTGAATGAGTATAAGATATTGATATCTGTAGAACATTTTGGGTGTTTTCTGAGTAAATTTGCTTTCACTTTTGAAGGAAAGAAAACAAGATGGCAGCAAACAAATTTGAAGGCAGGAGAGAGCCTTAAGGAGGAAGCCCCTAAATTCCAGGTTTGAAGAAAACTCCACCTTTCTCTGCTGTGTTAAACCTGCAGACTGGGTAAACATATAACCACTCAAAACAAAATTGGTTATATTTCCTCCAAAAGATGATTTGCATATTTACAAACGTACAATATGTACATATGTACAAACGCTTGAGATTCGTCTTCTCCAATACATAGGAATCTTTTTGCTAACAACTATCCTTTAATCTCTGAAAAACAACAACTCTTCTCCTGCCTGTTTGCTGATCTCTGATTTCCTCTGCTTTTTCGAACCACATGTCATTTCACTGCCTTCACTTCATCATCATCATTTGAACAGCAAACAGGACATGGAAGACTCCTACAGTACAGGAAGCTTAAAACTAGAATCTCATCTCACATCTTTCATTTTCACACTGCAGTCTTAGTCTGACAAATTCTTATCGGCTCTGTATAGGATGTTGACAATGCCGCTTATTGTGTGTATAATGTAATTTCTCTTGTAACGAGAGATAATAAAGTTTTCTGAATCTGAATAAATTATTTTTTCTTGTACATATTTGTGTGAATATCTTTATTTTTCTGGCATAAACATGCATAAAATGTTTATTTTTTCCCAATATATGTTTGTATAAATATTTCTCTCCCTGCCTGTATTTGTATAATTATTTTCCCTGCATGGATTTGTAGAATTGCTTATTTTTTCCTGGATGTACCTGTATAAAACATTTTCTTTCTTAATGTATAAGTAAAATGTGTATAGTTCCTACATGTTTAAATATTTCTTTTACCTGTAAGTATTTGTATACAAATTTATTTCCCTGTCTGCGTCTATATACAGCTGTTCATTTTTCTATGAAAGTATTTGTCCATGTTTATTCCCCTGTACATACTTGCATTTGCATGAATGTTTATTTTCCTTGCATGCCTTTGCTTGATGTAATCTTTTTTTCCTAGTTTTCATGTCTTGTTCTGTAAATTATCAAGGACAGAATGCCCCCCCAAAAAAAACACACACACACACACACACACACACACACACACACACAACAAAAAAACCCCAAGACAACCTAACAAAAACAAACATGCCACACCTAAATACTCTATGCAATGACAGAATAATGCTTGACTTTTTATCTGCACATAAGCTGTACATTTCAAGAAATCATTAATTGCATATGGCAAAAACCATCTATATCAACTTTATTTTGGGTAAAAGTTTTTTTGTTCCATTCTGCTCTCATTTTGTTTGCAGTCAACATGACACGATAAATGACATGGTCTTCTTCAGCATCTGGTAGTACAATCAGCGTGACAAACTGTTCAGTATCTATTTCCATACTAACAACAGAATGGGTCATTCCATTCATTACTGAAAATGAATAAAAGCTGTGCTGACCCTGTATCTCACAGATCTGAAAACAAAGATGTACAACATGTGCAGTAGTAGTGACAGAAACACTGATTGAAGACATGATGATGATGGTTTGTTTTTTATAATATCTCACATCGGCATGTACACACAGAGGTGCGCATGCATGGGCAAGTAGGCACGCAGTCTCTCCTCTCTTTCTCTCCCCATCCCTACAGGCACAAAAACATACATACTGAGTCACATCAAAATAAATGAATGTACATTGAACTGTACACACACACACACACACACACACACACTCTCTCTCTCTCTCTCTCTCTCATGCATGTACACACACACACACACACACACACACACACACACACACACACACACACACACACACACACACACACATACAGAATCTGTCAAACTTTGAAAACAATGTTGATGCTCTACAAACTTCTTTTACTGGAGGTGTTGTCAAATCTTTGCTCTCAATAAATATGTCAGTGTGGGTTTTTGTGCACCCACCAGTTTCTTGGTAAAAAGCTGTGGTCATTTTCTTCATTAAATGAAGTATGTAATGTCACATCCCATTCTCATTCCAAAACAGAACAAAAAAAAAAAAAAGTGATATGTTTCATTACTTGTGGTTTGGAAAAACGAAAAAGTCCCTGAACTGTACTTTCAGTTGTGGGTTAAACGTGAGCATGAAAGAGTAAGATGTTTCGCTGAGAGGTGACATGCAGGGTATGTGATATATTCGCAGACAATTAACACGACAATGAAACAATGTTAACAATACATATGACATCATGGTTGCCTTTGTCCAAGAAAAAAAAAAACTAACACTGTACAGGCAAAAAACGTGTTCTATATCACATAAAAAATCCTCTTCTAAATCACACATTATACGAAAACATGGTTCGGTTGTTTTTTTTTATGGAATTCGTTGCACAACATGAACAGCCAGCTTTAATTCTATTGAAAAAGAGAATCATTTGGGTCCCAGGCATAACAAGGGGGATGTAAAGGGAGAAAACAAAGTTCTAACAATCACTTCATATCAAAGAAGGTTCCAAATTACACATGTGGTTCATAACATCTGTCTGTAAAATCCAGTCTTGCAACTAGGAAATAATTAAAAGAAAAATGTATGATAACAAAGCAAAAAAAAAATTTCTCTGTCTAACCGCTTGTTTCTCTCAGCCTCTATCCTCACCCTCCTCCTCATCTCCACTTTAGAAGGAAACTTTCCGTGACATTGTATATGTATTCTTTACCAACATGAAAAAGACAGGAAATCTAACCAATGGAAAAACTCATTCATGAACGCAAGAGATGTTTGTGAGCCTCCAAACAGGAGATATGGTGGTTTGCTTCAGATGCAGCCAGTGTTTTACACATTGATTGCATTTTTACACTTGACTCTTTCTGTAACTATTAAAATCAAAACTGTCTGATAAACTGCATGGCTAACTACTTACCTGAGCAGAGCCAGTCAAACTAAGCGAATGAAAACTGACAGAGTTGAGAAGAATGAACCAATATAAGGGAAAGAAACAGCAACAAGAGAATCCCATAAATACCTCAAATACCTCAGATATGAAAGAATCATGAACAAAGAGATAAACATGAATGTTTACAAAACAATGTGAACCACAAAACTTATAATATGGCTAACTTTGCAGCAAAGCAGAAAACGTGGAATACTTTTGAACAATTTATCCTTAAAAACTCATCTGTTATAAATGATTTATACACATTCTGGGTTATAGGGTGTTTCCCATAGTTTCAAGTATACCACTGTTTCCCATACAGAAGCATTCAAGACAATTATAACACAATATCTTTTGCAGTAGAAACATGGAGAAAGTGTGTACATTCGATGTATTGTTTTGCATTTTACAGGATTTAATCAAAGTTTCCATATGCGTAAGATTGTCACGTTTTCCAAGTATTCATGTATATGATTTTTCTGGGGCCAGTTATACAACAAAGAGCAAAAACACAAACACTTTCAGATTGAAAATATGACACGAAACATTTAACGAAAATAAAGGGGGACAGAGTTACATAGCAAAATTCATGGTTGAGAATGAAATTTTTCTGCAAAGAAATGTAAAATGTGTGTTATTGTGACTGCTTTTGATCAGTTCCCACATCTTTTTACTCTACAAAATATCCTTCAAAGTCTGTTTTTTCTTGGTTCTTATAGAAAGAGGTGATTTGTCATTAAAAAAAAAAAAAAAGGCCAAAATATTTGGTAATTTTTGTAAATTTTTTTTTTTTTTTTTTTTTTACATCCAGTATTACAGATGACTTTTTGTTACTTCCTAACCTTTTGAACTTACCAACTCCTGTTTAGCATCATGTTCAAACATGTTAACTCCCTTAACATATATATTGTGGTACCATAGTTTAGTGTGTGTGTGTGTGTGTGTGTGTGTGTGTGTGTGTGTGTGTGTACCAGTTTTTGTAATCAAGTGTGAGTTCTATTGGTGCATGTGTGCAGTTATTATTTGTGCAATATTTGCGGCAAATCATTGTGTGTGTGGAGGGGTGCGCACATGCATGTGTGTGTTTGTATCTAAAATCATGTGTGTGTGCATGCAAGTTTGTCTGTCTGCATCGTGTTCGTAGGTGTGTGCGTATATCGAGAGTATGCATATAAGTGTACACAACGTTTATGGGTATTTGTATATGTGTGCATGTTTCAGTACATAATTGTAACATGATTATGTGCAGTGCTTCTGAAAATGTCTGTGTCTGTGGTGTGTGCATGAATGCCTTAATCAAAAATTTGTTTGTGTGTTTGCTTTTTTTTTTTTTTCCAAAGGAATGCCACTATGATGAGTGTAGACTGTGCAGCAGAAATTTATGCTAGACTGCTTGCTTCGCTGCATTCATTATGAGGGGCAGTCAACCCCAACTGTTGGTAAAGTCATTCATTTTGCACAAAACAGTAATGTTGCCAGCTATGATTCACAGTAGTGTGTGCAGTTGAGAATGCCATTGTGACCAGTCAATCCTATGTGACAGCTTCCGATTATGGACACAGTCACCATTCAACTAAAGTATCTTGGTCTCTTAATTCACAGTAGCACCAACCACATCTTCAACAGGAACTGCCCTCCACCCCTCCCCCCAACCCTCTCATTGCAGTTTTAGGCATTTCACACTCCAGGCCATCAAAATTTTCATCTCTCTTCTCAGCAGTGTCAAGTCCTTGCCACACAACACCACTCTCTCCCTCAAGAGTCAAAACCAGACTTTTTTTTTTTTTTTTGCGCTCGCTCTTTCGCTTGCCTCGCCTTTTTGTGATCACACCAGGTGAGTTTGCAGGAAACAACATGCTGATCAACTTCTCTTGACTTGGAACATGACCCTTGTTTTGGCAGTTAGCTCCATGTTGTTTGCTGAATGCACATCCGGTCATTTTGACTTCATGATTTCAGTGGAGATTACTAAATGACACACACAGTCATGTCTGACACACACACACACACACACACACACACAAACCAGAAAGTAAGGATGAATTCTTGATCGTGATGAAGAAAAATGACCAAAAAAAAAAAAAAAAAAAAGCTCAAAGAAGATGGTGGAATGAAAAAGCATGTTACCTTAACCTTTGCCCTGAATGGATGGGTACTTTCAATGTGCAAGTGTCTCTCGACTGAAAAACTGAGTATTTCAACCACCAGAACTGGGCAAGCACTCATTTACATGCTGGCTTCCCTTGGCAGTCACACCTGTCCAATCTCAAAAAAGGGAGCAAAAGACCGACGCTTGACCGACGGACTCACTGTGACAAGCTTTCATGTATAGTCATCTACAATCAATCACTGTACTCCGCAATACTCCCTCAAAATCTTTCATCTTTTTCCTCCCTTCCCCCAGTTTATATAGTACAACCATTTGTTCCCTAACAACCAGTGCCCACAGTTGGTGAAAATCCTGAAAATTCATCAGTTAATTTCAAAGCAGTCTTCAGATTCATCCCCCCCACCTGCCCCCCTCCCTCTTTCCTCCACCCCCCCTCTGCGTCTCACATGGTTCACCAACTGTCTCTGTCTGGCCTCCTGTAAGCACCGCCTTCCAAGATCACCCAAGATCCAAGACATCCAGCCTCACAAGTGTTCCTCGTACACGATCTTGTCTAGAGGGGACGCGGGCAGGTCGACGATGTGTTTGGGTCCGGGAGCTGCTGAGGTCACAGCTCGACGCTGGCGGGTACGAGTCTCACGGTCAATACATGTGGTTGCTCGGACCCCTGTCATCAGTATGGTACATGGGTGTTAGTTCTCTATCTACCATCACTGATGAATAGCACTGTTCAATGATTCCTATTCCAAAGAAATACTGATAACTCATCACTCATGTATGCTGGTTAAAAGTCTCTTTCTGTCACTTCCAATTTACTTGAGCATGATATGCTTCCTTCAAGCTGCAAAGCATGGCAGCTGTGCATATCGGACATTAAACAAAATGAAACTATGGAGTCAATGCCTATGATTTATTAAGCCTTAAATGCACTCTCTTCAAGGCCTACAAAAGTGTGCATCAATCAGCACTTTCTTTATCATGAAATATCAACACTAAAAAATGACTGAAAAAACAAAATTGACAACAAAACACATTCCCTATTCCCTTAAGAAACAGCCATGTATAAATGGGTAAGCATTTCCTAACTTATTAACAAAAATTGTGCGTACACAGGGAGTATGGAAGGACATAAAAACCTGCATACATCAGACATCAATACTTTCGTATTGTATAAAAACTGTTCATAAGGACTGAACAAGTCACAAAGATGAAAAACTGTGCTTCCTTCAGTGTTGAACTGATAACAAAACAAAGAGAAAAAACCAGTAGAATCTGACACACATGCACAAATCTAATATCCTTAAATATAAACATACTACCGTATAATAAAACATAACAAAACCAGCTTATAAACAATTACATTATTATGGATAATATTTAGGAGAAAAAGCACTAAATCATCATCATAAACAGCCAGGAAAAAAAACAACCATTTGAAATGATTCAGAAAAATATCTGCTTGACCCAAGCCCAACCGGAAAAGCCTGGAGGTTGTTTTTTTCCTATTGCACAACTCTCTTTTGTCACGAGAGCATGAAATAAACTACTAAATTATTTCACATGAACAAACATTCCACTAAAGGAGGAAAAAAGTCTTTTACCTCCAAACAAAACAAAGACACAGATGAACATCAAGACAAAACGCAGCTAAACTGAGAAGACTGTGCATATAGATAAAATAACCTGCGAATCAAAGAGAAAAAAAACAGAAATCATATACTACAAATACTAAACATGACTATGAATTCTATTTTCCAACAAATGTCATGTATTCATTCACAGGTTGTTTTTTTTTTCAACATCAAACTGTTTACAGTTATTAAGGTTATATAATAGACCACATGCAATTTCGACCATTTTATATTGCACAGAAACAGTCAGCGGGTAAACAGAAGGACTGGCATTTTTCTACTGGGTCCCAATTTAAACTAGCCGACAGTCTAGGAACGGCAGACAGTGAATCATGTGATGACAGGTATGAAGATGTGCATGTGCATGAGTGGGAGAGCTTAAGAGAGAGAGACAGACAGACAGACTGGCAGAGAGAGTCTGAGACAGAAAGAGACAGAGAGAGAGAGAGATAACCAACTGACACAGCTTATGAGACAGAACATGAACACATGCATGCACACTCTCACTCTCTCAATAGAACTCACACACACACACACACACACACACACACACGCATATACAAAGCTGAATCTTAGTGGAATTATAACACTAAAAAAAAAAAAAAAAGAAAGAAGAAAGAAAATAATGCCCAGCAAGGCAACATAATTAAGCATTATGGTATCATTTAGCACCAAACTGCACACATTAGCCCTGATGTGTGACCCAGCTAATGACAGTTAACCAGCGATTTGCTTTGACCTATACACATGCCTGTGGATGCTGGCATATAGGAAATTAATGGGAAGAGGGCGGTGGGATGGTGGAAGGGGGTTGGGTGATGTTTGTGAGAGAGAGGGTAAGTGTCCAGCTCTGTTCATTACAAACATAAAAACGCTGACTCTTAACAATGAGCATCATGCTATGACACTGACAGAAAAAAAAAAAAAGCTTCATAGATTCTTTCTCCGACTTTCTGTTACATGAACTTCACCATCTTTTCCAAGTGTTCTGGCAAAAAGAGGGAGCGCGCGCGCGTGTGTGTGTGTGTGTGTGTGTGTGTGTGTGTGTGTGAAAGCAAGAAGGGAATGGGGGTGGGGGGACAAGAAAGAGGGGGAAGGGGAGAGGAGAGGGGAGAGAACATGGTGTCACAGTGTTCATCATAGAGACCCAAGCCAGTGGGGGGGAAAAAAATCAATAAAAACCACCCGTCAAGCATTAGAACAACAACAACAACAAAAAGCCGTTGAAAAAAAAAAGAATAGAATGGCATTTCTTTATGCTTGACATCGAGAGTTTGAAGTCAGTAACCTCCGGCGATGAATTTGGAGTGCTAAGCCACCAAGTTATTCCAGTACCACAAACTGATTGTTCTGTCGAAGTGACCTTATCAAAATGCTGGTCAGGTTCTGTGTGACTGGTCTAACCTCCATGTCTATTTCTGGGGCAGACGGGAGGAGAAGCAAGAGGGGAGGGATAGAGAGGACAACATGATGATGTTGATGTGTGAATGGGTATGTGCGCATATGTGTGTGTGTGTTCAGTTTCTTCAGTTTAACGTCCTTCCACTAAAAGTGATATCAGACGAGTGTGTGTGTGTGTGTGTGTGTGTGTGTGTGTGTGTGTGTGAGTTAGTGAGTGTGTGTGTGTGTGTGTGTGTGTGTGTGTGTGTGTGTGTTAGTGAGTGTGTGTGTGTGTGTGTGTGTGTGTGTGTGAGAGTGTGTAAAATGGGAAGTGGATGGGTAGGTCATCGTCTCATGCCTGCCTTGCTAGTACACACACTACCAAGACTAAAGCAGCAAAGTAATCAAATGAAAATCACCAAATCAAACATTAAAAAAATGGCTTTTAAAAAAACAAAAGAAGGTGGGGGGAATGGGATTGGTGGTGGAAGTTCAGAAAAAGGGGGTAGGGTGGTCTGAAGAAGAACTTTTGCTTCCGCGCCATGCACCAATCTTTCTAAAATCATTTAAAAAAGAAAAGAAAAAGAAAGCAACAACAAGGGAAAAAAAAAACTGTCTAAAGAATACCATGCACGTTGATAATAACTGAATATTTTTTTTAATGCAGGAAGGGGAAGGGAAACTCTACACTTAAAACTCCACTTGTCTTAATTTGTTGTAAAAAGAGATGAAAGTGACAACAAATGATGTCAACAGTATTGCTCACACGCACAAAGTGAAGTCTAAGGGGACCACAGCAAAGACTTGCATTGATGACACATAACATATTAACACTACCATGTAGTCAAAGAAGTAATACACCATACATGACAGACTATAGCTGACATGCAATATACTGAAAAACTCAGACTTGGCTATATAAAGCCACATACAATACATTCATGCATACATGTATATATAAAAAATATCCATTTCTTTTTAAATTAAAGGTCTCCATAAAAGTTAAGCTTCAGAGAATCGGCACGTAAGGTTGGTTTGTGAATGTTTGGAGTAAACCTGGACCCGTTAATTACAAAAAAGTCTGTAAAGAATGCTTACAAATCAGTCTAACACATTTGCATTCAAAGAACTGTTGTTGTGCTGATTGTATGCCTGGTTTTGCAGAAAATTATTTCTTATTTACACTCTGGTTCCCCCCCCCCCTCCCCCCCATAGGGTCAGAATTGATTTTCAGTGCAGAATCATTGTCTGTATTTAAAGAAAATTCAACCAGGCAACAAACAAAACCTGAACTGACTTCTCTGAGCAAACCTCTAGTTTCTTCTATATGCACATGGGAATATACAGGAAAAAAAAGAATATTTTCTTAATCATTTTTTTTTTTTGTTTGTTTGTTTAAAATCAGAACTGATCTGTTGAAGTGAACATTTTTGTTTCTTCACCAAAATGTTTCATGTCTTATAGCGTATCGAATTCTAAATCACAGTATTTCTTTATCATCATCATTCATTACTTTTCATTGTAAAGAAATAATCTTTCACTGAAATTTTGGTTTCAACTTAAAAATGTCTTAGGCTAAGCAGAAAACAAAATTTTCTTAACCACAGTATTTCCCTTCAACCCTTTGGATATTATTCAGATTTGACGATTTTTTTTTTTTTTTTTAATTCTAATTTTTTCCCTCCCTCTTCCTCACCGTCAGCTCCCCACTCCCCTCCCCCCTCACCAAGTGACAGGACACCACAAAACACTGCTGCATTTTTTTTTTTTTTTTTTTTTTTTTTTTTTTTTTTTTCTCTGCCTAAGTCTGATTTCTGAACAAGACTGCTGCTATAAGGTGACAGAATGAAAGGTGTATTCTGTCACAACATATTTGACGTAACTCTGTCAGCAGAAATGATCTTTTGGTTAACGAATTAGGCTGAACGTTCTAACCCATCATGTGACATGGCATAACATGAGTCACCATCCCAGGATAGAGGGAGCAGAGGATGTATCTTATACTACACGGATACCACCAGAATGACAACACCTGAAGATGGGCAGGAAGAATGTCAGTTTTCTGTTTTATGTCTGAACTTGCTACCTTTTGAAGGCAAGCTTGGTATGTTCTAACCAACAGAGCTGTTGGAGAGTTATAAATTGTTGATTTAAAAAAATAGGCAAAAAAACATTTTTCTTTGATTTGCTGCCCCATGGTCTGTGTGCCCCCATAGGGATATAATTCCCTCGCTCGCTCGTTCTGCCTATCCCATAACCAGCCACACACAGTTTTGCCTGGTTGCAGTCCAGAGCGAGCAATCTGTGTCAAGTCACCATGAGGCAACTCACCATAGGAGACACTGCACTGCTTCAATGTCACCTTGGTGATATCCAGTGTACCTGAGTCTGATCAGCAAATGCCATGCACCACTTGCTAAGCCTTCTACTGTCGACAGTATTGCTAAGTCACTGAGCCAGCATGTGGGAGCTTTTTCCCTCTGGGAGGCCACCACCATCCAATGACCATTTCCATGACACCACCAAGATGGACAACTTTAGGATGGAACTCCTTACAGGCATCAACATGCACAGCAGATTGAAACTTGAAACCACTATGAGAGAGCAGCATGAAGGATCATAGAATCGGTGACTTTTTTATTTGCTCGGGGGTTTGACTCATCCCCGTTTTCCCCCTTGACATGCATGCAGTTCTTAGCAGGATGGACACATGAGAACCCTTGATAATGAAGAATCAACAGCAGCCCAGTGAATCATTCATTTTTCTGATCAGATCATACACTTTACATTCAGACAGGTGCTTGGCTGTGCATGACACCTATGTTTGTGTCTGTGTCAAGGTACATTTTCAAATGACAGCTTTTATGTTTAGTCATGTGCACACGTGTTAATGTTTTGCCTTCAGCGTTATCTGTGGATGACCTTTGGAAAGAAATGTTTGGACATTCCACTGTATTCAGGTCAATCTGATTCACTGTCTGTTGTCAAGACTTCGAGAAAAAAAAGCAAGGGGCAAAATTCCTACTAGATTTCTGGTCTGCTCAATTGAGGGTGATGCCATTGTGTTTGAATGATTCTACTCGTCCACCACATTTACCGGATCATAACCTTACATTGCCAACAACTCTGTCAGTTAATATCACCACGTTTATCAGTGATTCTGTCAGTCCACTACATTCACTACGTGATGACACTAATGGCACTGATTCTATCAGCTCAGTCCAGCACATTTACCAGATGATGTCACTGCATTCTATCAGTCAATCATGTTCACCTTGTGACGTCACTGCATGTTGATATTCTATCAGCCCACCATAGGTACTAGATGAAGTCACTGCATGTTGATATTCTACTAATCCACCATATTTACCGGATGAAGTCACTGCATGCTGATATTCTAATAATCCACCATATTTACCGGATGAAGTCACTGCATGTTGATATTCTACTTATCCACCATATTTACCGGATGATGTTACTGCATGTTGATATTCTAATAATCCACCATATTTACCGGATGAAGTCACTGCATGTTGATATTCTACTTATCCACCATATTTACCGGATGATGTTACTGCATGTTGACATTCTACTTATCCACCATATTTACCGGATGATGTTACTGCATGTTGACATTCTACTTATCCACCACATTTACCGGATGATGTTACTGCATGTTGACATTCTACTTCTCCACCATATTTACCTGATGGGGTCACTGCATGTTGATGTTCTACTAATCCACCATATTTTTACCTGATGGGGTCACTGTGAGTCAACATTCTATTATTGGGTAGGTCCACAATACTCACCAGCAGATGATGTAACTTAGTGTCAATGTTCTGTCAGTTCACCATGTTCACCAGATAATTTCACTTTAAGCCAGTGATTCTATCCGACAACATCTGTCACATAAGATCACTGAATGTCAACAGTACATTAGTCTAACACATTTATCAGAGGATGTCAATGTATGTATTCTATCAGTTTAGTTAAAGCCTCTTGTCTGGTGATTAAGACTTTTGCAAGAAACCTCCACCTGTTTGTCGGCCGCTGCTCCTGGGGTCATCTGCTGAATCAGTCCGTCACTTTTAACTTTATCGCTCCCCCACTTTCACAATAAGAAACCACAGTACATTTGTATTCTTCCAGTCTTCGCTATTTACCACACATCCCTGCATGTCAGTCCAACTAATTCTGTCCGATGATGTCCCTGCATGCAGTGATTCTACCACTTCAGCACACCCATTAAAAAAACGGCCACAGTCAAGATTTGACCCCAAAGTGAAACAATGTCAAGCCATGCAAGCAATGTAAGCAGAGTGAGACTGTGTCTGGCATTACTGATTCTGCTCGTTGGTATGACATGCTTTCCATCCACTTTTCTATTGCTACTTTATGAACACCCACCTACATATAAACGCACACATGCACGCAAGCACACACACACACACACACACACACACACACACACACACACACACACACACACACACACACACACACACACACACACACACACAGTCACACACATGAATTTACAGCAAAGATATTATTTTCACAAAAAAGGCAACAACAAAAAAATAAATGAATAAAAAATAAACAAATAAATGAAATAAAATTGAATTAAAAAATTGAATCAAAATTTTTTAAACATTTCCCCACTCACCAAAACCAACCCGAGTGCAGATTTTCTGAACAATCTAGAGGCGCAAAACTCAGACAGTCCATATTATAATCCAGTACGGGGTAAGCAGTAATTAAATGATCAAAATGTGATACAAAAATACAGAAAAAAAAACAGTGAGTTAAGTGATGAATAAACAAAAGGGATGTAAACTGGACTTGCCATCCACTACTTCTTCAGTTGAAAGATCTGGAAAACTTTGTAAAAAGACAGACACACACACACAAATACTATTAACAACGATAGTCAAGACAACTACTAAATACATATCAAACACTAAGTGTGTTAATAATACCACACATGTCAGCATGAATGCAAAAATCAGCGTCAAGAGATTTTGGAGCATGATTTGGAAGCGAATGTAATCATGCACACAATCACATGCATCTGAATGTCAGCATGTAGGTGTGTGTGCAGGTATGTGCGTGTGTGTGTGTGTAGAAATGTATATCTGTTTATGCCATCAGGTACATATGTGGATGCTGGTGTTCAAGCATGTGCATGTTTGTTTAGGCAAGTGCAAGCATACACATGCATATGTGTGTGTGTGTGTGTGTGTGTGTGTGTGTGTGTGTGTGTGTGTGTGTGTGAGTGTGTGTGTCTGTGTTTCTCGCTACTTTTCTTCACAAATATCAAAGGAAAAAAAAATATATTGTGTGTCTGCATGTTTAGTCTTAAGACATTTCCACAGTAACAAAAGCTTGCAACATTTCACAACTGATTTTTTTTTTCTTTTTTTTTTTTTTTTTTTTTTTTTTTGCTGTCCCCATCAGGTAACTCACCAGAGGAGATCCTGCACTGCTGCCAAGTCACCTCAATTGTTTTCAGTAGTGCCCGATCTGATCCAACATATGCAGGACACCACTTCCTAAGCCTGCTACTGATGACAGTAATTACACAACAGCTGAGCCAGAGTGAGCAAGCGTCGCTCTCTGAAGGGCACCATCACCATAGCCATCCAACAACGGTCACCATAGACTTGCCGATACTGGTGCCTTAATACGAACTCGCCCAACAGCATAGATGTGGAGAGGAAATCAAAACCGAGGTCACCATAAGTGCAGGGCATAAAGGGCCACAGACTCTGAGACTTTCTCTTCATGCTGACTGATGAAGGTGAGGATGATCAGGATGATGTTGTGGAGTTCCATTTAGATCTGCACATGCATGACACAGCTGTTCTCAATGTTTAGTTTTACTTACTTTGACGCTTATGTCATTTTATCCAGGCCTGAGCAATACAGACACCTGTAGTGCTGGTCAGGGAATTTGAGCAACACTCTCAGATACGTATCTATTAAGTGGAGGAAACTTGATGGTGCGGTTCCAGTCTCTTCCCAAACTGAGCCCACTGCAAACTCCACTTTGTAGGAGCTACTCAGCGCAAAAAAAAAAAAAAAACCACCACCAATACACATTCTGATGGGAAACGAACCCACAATCTCCTACCTGGGAATTTGTGATGCTAAACACTTCACCATGGTGGCTGGTACATCTCACAATGTCACCCAAATATAGCATGCAAAGAAAAACAGAGAAGACAAGACAAGCACGCTATGTTCTCCATAAAATTAATGCTCTCCACCATGCACATGCTCTCTTTCTTTTTTTTACTCAAGAAACTTCTTCTGGGCTATTATTTCACTATCCGGAACTAACTCCAATAGTACACCACTTTAAGAGAATGACATCACTGGCACTGATAAGATTATGGACCACTCATAATATCCAGACATCATTTCAACTGGATGAAAAATTACTGATGTTGACAAAACTATCAGAGGCTCTTAATACCCATGTAACAAGCACTGGAACAGGATGGCATCACTGGCGCTGATAAAATAATGTACTGATATGACTATTCAGTCATGATACATATTCTACAGCAAATAACCAAGCTGCTGAACTCAGTATCGCAGGTTGCCTGTGACAGAATAACTTTCGTTTCTCCACCTTGTCTTCCTCTTCTCTCTGAATTGTGATAAGGTATCTGCAAGTAATGTTGTTTCCTGCCTATATGACCATGAAAGAACCAAGCCTCAGCTGAAATCTGTTTCAGTGGGCATGCAAGTGAGTGAGAGAGAGAGAGAGTGTGTGCGTGTGTGTGTGTGCATGCGTGTGCATGCATCTATTCATTCATATATCCAAAGATGTATGTGTAGGCGAGTTAGTTCTACTGTACTGCTTAAAACAGAGATTAAACACAGAAATGAGATTAATATTACTACAAATCACTATTTTCATAATCATAAACAGAAATGAGATTAATATTACTACAAATCATTATTTTCATAATCATAATTTTCATTATCATTATTATCTTATTCTGTCCTTGAACAGATCATATCATGCACACAGTCAGATGACACTCATCCATAAGAAATAAAAAAAAGTTCACAGAAAATCAGTATCAAATAAAGATAACCCCCCCCCCCCCCCCATGCTCCTTTTCCCTCTCTCCATCTGTAAGCCACCCCTCCCCACCTTCCTCTCCCCAAAGAAAACAAAAACAAACTGTCCTTGCCTGTTTAACGAGCAATGTAGAACATGAATCAATACAAGAGTAATGAACAAAACCGAAATGATCCTCAGCACACACATCTCAGTTTAACCTGCTGACTGCCAAGGAGTTATTGCCCTTTGGTTTTCAATATACCAGTGAAGAAGCTGAAGTTCTATTTGATCCCTCTGCTGTCAAAAAGCAGGCCTACTGGCAACATTTCCAGACAGACCTGAGACATAAACCTTGTTCTTTCCACTATTTTGCATTCAATGACCCTCCTGATTGAAGGAAAAGGCTCATGCCATGCCCCCCCCCCCCCTTCCCCTTCTGTGTGGGACTCCATCTATCAACACCCCCCCCCCCCCCCCCACTTTCTCTCGTCACACCAGTTCACACACAAACATCCACTGACAATGTTGGGCACCTGTCAATAGCTTGGATTACCACAGAAGCCGTGGAACCACCCACCTTGTGCCTGTGAGCTTTCAGAGAGCTATGATCAGACAATCGTTGGCTGATAACCAACACCTGACCCAGCTGGGGAACTGGATCACCAACAGGATCCAATCCTGTTGCAGTGGGTCTTACTGTTCATGTACAAATGAACTTAACGCAATCAGCTGTCTGACCAGGGTGTTTTGGAATGCTCCCACCCTGTACTTTTGCCAAGCAACTCTCTGTGATGATACTGCTCCCTAAGATTTACTTATTAGGACGCCTGAAGACACCAACACAGATCCCATTCGATTCCAAGATCAGCCAATGAAAGGGGATAACATTCTATATTTTCTATGAGAGACTAGTGACAAAGATACCAACACTCACACCGACATATTTCATGTTGTATACGAGGAAATTAAAAATGGTCATGGCAATAAAAATGCAAGGAAGATATGAAACACTTGTTCTTCACACAGCAGCGGATGTTGATTGTAGATTTTTCATGTAATGAAAACAAAGGTTAGCACTCTGCACTTGGTGGTGTTCCACTTTAGTTGCTAACACCCAGAGGAAAGGTCTTGAATCTTAAACATTGGATAAAACATTTCTACCTCCAAACTCCACTAAACACAAGGTACAGACTTTTTGCTCTCATTGTTTCCTTTTGACTAATTGAAGAGGTAAGGACGGTCAAAAAGGGACACACCCACATGTTCACTAAAGAGTGCATCCTGCTGTATGTGGTAAATTACCCAGTTGCAGTCAGACACATTTAATATGCGAAAAGGGCCTACACACACACACACACACACACACACACACACACACACACACAGAGGCACGCATACACACTAACTACAAACCAATCAATATAACAGCAGTTTCTTCTTCCTTACTGAGAGAAGTAGGGGTGGGACCAGGAGAAGGGGGAGGTGTGGGGGGGGTAGGGAGTTAGCACTCCTGACCATGGTCGTGAGCATATGCACAGTTAGGGTTAGACGCCTCGAGTGCACTCTGCAGTAAGCAACCAGACATCAAAAATCAGGCAGTACACACACTTAGCTCCATCCACTCTTCTGGAAAAGATGATCTTCACAATGGGCATACCCATTTCAACAAAAATGTTGCTAGTATACAAACTCCACTGGAACACAGTTCACACAGAGCCCTGAGGGTGAGTATGTGTGAGAATATACGTAATTTATGTACGATCACACATGTACAAACACTCTCTCTCTCTCTCTCTCACACACACAGACACACACCCACACACAGAAACACAGACACACACACACACTTTACTTGTGTGTGTGTGCATGTATATGTGTGTTGTGTGTGTGTGTGTGTGTGTTTGTGTGTGTGTGTGTGCACGCGCGCGTGTGTGTGCATGTGTGTGTGTGTGCATGCGTGCGTGTGTGCATGTGTGTAAGTGTGAGTGCCATGTAAATTTTTTTAAAAAATTATATCATAATGCCACCGTCACCATCGCAGCTGATCACACTCACAATCAGCAAACTATCACTCACAATGATAATAATAATGATAAACCAATGATGTAGAGTTACATGTATTCCATCTCTGTTTGAAGAGTTACATGTATTCCATCTCTGTTCATCTCAGATGCTTAAAAAGCCAAACTTAAACGCCCTGAATGTACACACCAACATGTCAACAATCACCCTCCCCTCCACCTACCCTGACTCTCTTTTCCTCCCACTGACAGCCAAGAAACGCACACTCCTCACATTATTACAGCTTCACAAGGAAAAGCTTGTCTTCACGAAAGGGAAAAGAAACACATAATGCTGTATAAGCTGACACCTACAAAAGTAACTCACCACAGAAAAAGATCTAAACTTCACAGAATAAATGGCAAATAGCAAAAGAAAACAGCCTTGTTTACTACAGCACCACATTATATGCCACACATCTGTAACTGCATTAATGTGTGGATTAACAGTTTAAAGACAAAAGGCAGGTGATTTAAGTTGAACTAATTCACCTACACTTTAAAAAGCGAAACACACAAAAACTGATAATTCATATCAATATTAACATTTCAACATTGCATTATGAAGCTTTTCCTGAGTGCAAACAGCCCAAGCTTAAAATACCAAGCTGGTTAAGGAAACAAACCACCAACGTTTTATTAATTCATAAGCAGACTGAGGTATGCCTTTGTAATGGTCAAAGGGACTATCAACTGTATCAAAATCCACAATTCTGTAATGCCAAAAGGCACATGCTTATGCATCTTTAAAAGTTTTCTATAGTCTCCTAAAAAAGAAAAAAAGAAAGGGGAGGCAAGAGCAGATCAGAAAAGGCTCCATCCCCCAAACCTGAGTTGCTCAAAACAGCACAGGCAATACTCACAAGACAGGGGAAGTACATTATTTAGTGCCTGCATGTTTTCCTGGCTGCAAATCAACAGCAAGTCTTGGTCATGAATTTACCCAGCAATATGGCTGACACTGCAATGTGTTTCAACGATATATTCTGTGCGCATACATTGCACGCAAAACAGTTCAGGGGTCTCGGTACATACCTGTTTTATGACCTTTTTTTTCTCTGACGACTGTGACGATACGTCGTCTGACATTTTTCTTTCTTTCTTGAAGTATGATACCGTCTATCCTTGTACTTGCATAGAAAAGTATCAAAATATCAAAGAAAGTTTGTAGAAGTTTCTTGAGTAGATACTGTCACATCACATGTTATGCTGGCATGAGAACATTTATATGTACGCACGAATTAAGTAAAAGGAGAGGAATTAAGACAATTGAAAAAGAAAAAGAAAAGAAAGGCTGGAAAAGAATGAGGGCACGGGGGATGGAAGGGTAAGAATGGGCCCTATGACACATGCAAGTCACAAAACTGTGTCAAGAACATGGTGTGTATTTCCTGACTTTCCAGAGTGACACAATTTTGTCAAACACAAATTCGGGAGTCATGTCACCCATGTTCCCACTCTTTGGATTTTCTAGATGGCTGTAAACATATTTCGCCAAAACTAGCATTATCAGCCCCGGTGTAGAGCAAAAGGTTCACACTTGCCTCTCTTAAAAAACCAATAGCAGACAGTGAACTTGATATTGATAGCATTTGCTTTAATATGTTAAAATGGTAAAAATCTTCCTTTTAGATTTATCTCATGGCCACTTAAATTACCAAGCACAAGACAGAAGGTTGAAAGCACTGCTCATAGAGGTGTGACCAAACAAAATTCCATGCTTTTTCCACACTGCATCCAAACCAAACTGAAAGTTTCTCAAACCTAAAACAAACCTAAAACTCCAGCCAAAGCACATAATGGAAGCAAAGAAAACCAGATTTAAACTGTAAATAATGATGCATAACACTGCCACAGCACCAAAAAAAAAAAAAAAAAACCCACAAAAAACATCAAAACTGTTAAAGCACACCAAAGATTCTCTTTGCTTTTGTTGCTGTTTTTTTTTTTTTTCTTAACAATGGACCTCTGGCAGCATAGTCTTTGTTCTCTGATTTTCCAATCCCACTTGGATTGAAATACATTTGCCCATGCTGTAAACTGCAATAGCAGAAAACATTTTTGTTAATAGTTATTGCGCAAAATTATCGAAATCTGATTGGTAGTAAGAACTGAGCAGTATCACCTAGTGAAAGAAATTCAAGATCAATCAACACCAGAAAAGTGATGCTGCCAACAGCATCTTCCCCTCCCCCTCCACACTTTTTTTTCACCATGACCTCATAATTCAGCCTGACCCTTATCATTCTGCAAAATTCCACACTTTTCTTCCCCGCTTGAAACCTTTCCTAGGTCAGATTTTTCTCCGTAGTTTTTTTTTTTTTCTAGTCCTGGCAAAAGTTGGTGAAAATTTCAAAACTTTTCCAAGCTTTCAAAAGTTAGTGGATACTGTGTAAAAGAAATGAGGACCGAATATTCCTCATCTCTGGATCTCACTGACAATAAATGTTGCCCTCCAGTCGGCGCAGCAAGGCAACTGTTTCATACTGGTGTTTTCTCATGTGACAATGAAACAGCTTCAAAACAGCTACACTCTGAAAGTGCTGCTTCTCTTTGAAAATCAGGTGTCACACAGAAAGACTGTCACGTGGCATAGGTCTTAGTGTATAGTTATGATCAACAAATCATCAACATGTAACAAGACCTTTATTTCATGATTTACTCTGTTTAACAGATGTCTGATTCACTCTTTTGTCTGATGAGTATTTTTAAGTATTTAAGATACAGTAAGCTCAATTATATTTGTTGTCATTAGCGTGTGTGTGTACATGCTTACGTGCATGCATACATGTTCACATATGTGTATGTGTGTGTGAGAGAGAAAGAGAGAAAAGAGAGAGGGAGAGAGAAAGAGGGAGAAAGAGAGAAGAGAAAGAGAGAGAGAGGGAGAGACAGACAGATAGAGAGACGCGTGCCAGAGAGAAAATATGTAAATTTGCGCGTGTGTAAATGTGTGAGTGTGTGTGTGTGTGTGTGCGCGCGCGTGCGTGCATGTGTGTGCATGTATTTGTATGCATTTACATGTGTGTGTCTGTGTGTGTGTATGGTGTGTGTGAACATGCAAGCGTGCATGTATGCGCATGTGTGTGCATGCAAAGCAGAATACATATATAGCTCTGTAGGTGCGCACTGAATGTTCAAATATTTGGTTACACGCATGGTTGATGACAGCATAAAGAAAAGATCAATCAATAATCCACAATACAACCTACAGCTGAATCACCACAAAGAAAACCCCAATTCTAACATCAGGCAGGCAACATTCCATGCCCACAGACACTCAAATGAATGAGGTGACCACAAAAAAACACAGTAAGACAACTGCCATGCCAGTTGTTTACCAACCAACAAATATAAACAAAAGTCAGCTCAGGAGCTGACAAAACAACTGTTACAATCTACATGCATGCAAAACTCGGCATCGCCCCAAAACTAAAAGGTGGCAGGCTAGGTCCTTCTGCTGATTTGATCGGCATTCTTGGTTGGCAACAATGACCTAACTGCCCATCCTTTGGTGCACACGTCAAAATGCACTGAAAGAAAATTAACTCTAAGCAATATCAATTTCAAAGGAATGGACATGAGAACAGCAGGTCCATGGTCACAGATGGCAGAGTTCAGTGACCTTCCAATTATTCCAAAGGCTGTTCCAAACTGGACATACACTGAGTTATAAACCAAGATCTTTTAGTTATGTAGTCTCAACATCTTTGTTCCTAACTACAGGATCGTTTAGTTCGTGATCAAAGATGATTAGGTTACACACAATTTAGCAATCCCTGGTTCACAAAAGAAAGAAAGGATCATTCACCACGCTCTGGTAACTTTTTGATTTGCACAAAAACAAATACATATGTACACCACACGAAAGATCTCCTGTGCTGGAATCAAGTTTAGTTAATTGACCTAAATTTGTACTCCTGATTCATCAGTAAACATTTCAATTGACACTGCCATAGTACTCAAATTCATTGTGGACAAAGCAGTTGCTAAGAATTCTTTTTCACAACCAATTCATAACAGTTTTGAGCTCAATAGACCAAACAAATTCAGTCAAGCGCCACTAAGTAGAATTTTGCAATGGTACAAGAGTAAGTTCCCTCCCTTGAGAAAGATAGTTTAGATAATTCAATGCTCAATAGCTCTTTGCAACACACGGATCTGTGCCAACAACACAGTGAATCATCAAGTTCAATTCAGAAAGAAACTAGGGAACACTTGTAAGTCCACAATTAGGTTAACACAATTTCATATCTGTTCCGTTAAGAGCAGCCATATATCACACTGTACACCAGCACAAACTTTTCAGAAACCATCAACGCATTCCAGAAAAACATAAGAAATCTTTTCTTGCTCCCCTACACTGAACTCTACTAAAAAAAAAAAAGAAACTAAGCAATACATAAAAAAAGAATAAAATAAAAACCAGAAGGCAGAGCAAGTTGGTGAGAATTCCAACAACAGACTCTATAAACAATTGCTTCCTGCTTCAACGACGGATTAATCTATCTACCATTCCAACAACAGACTCTACAGACAATAATTTCCTGCTTCAACGATGGATTAATTTATCTACATACACACACACACCTACACACGACATCATTTGAGATGATGAAGAGGTCAGTGTGTGAGGGGGTGGGAAGGACTGAAATTCCAGCAGGAAGGAGACACAGAGTTACCTCTCCCTCAGAGGGTATATGCCAGGCCAAAGTGGTCGTGTGAGTCAATGGGATAAAGAGAGAGAGAACCTAGGGCAGGAGAGAAACAAAACAGCTGCACCCACCGACGTTCACTTCACATTTGTATATGAACATACACAGAGTCATACTTAAGCCTCACTATAGATCCAATGTCTAAGACTGTTCATTCTGGCAAGGCATTCAACTGCATGATAAATAAACACTGAATGTCATTTAAAAAAAGACGATTACAGGAACATCAAATGTGACTTAACATTATGATGATAACTCTTTTTTTCCCCCTTACATAGGGACTTACACATGAATTACTCATCCTCTCTATGCTGCACCCAACCCCCCTTCCCCATCTTCTCCCCCAAAACCCCAACAAACAAAGCAACTACAGCATTCTGAATCAATTCCCAAACTGCTATGAATACAAACTCACAGCCCAGTTTACATCAAGCATGCAGCAAACTGGTTTAAAGCACGCTCATCTCAAACCCCTCAAGTAACACTGTACTCTGAAGATTGGTTGTAATGTTCGTATTCTCGAGCAATAACTGGTCAACCAAAGCAATGACGGAAATCTTGCACCAATTAAATTTCACATTCAGAACATCATTTACGGCTCCGACAATTACACATGATTTAAAAGTTAAAAACAGAAGAAGAAGACACCTGTAATAAACCACTCAGCAATGCCAACAAATCATCCCAAGAAAGGAGACTGAAATGAATTTGATTTCATTCAAAAACCAACAGTTTTGAAAGCCTATGGCTGGAGAAATTCTGAAGCCAAGTATCTTGGCATGCAGCCAAAGGGAGGGATTTGATCTGATTATGTCCCCCTGTTATGGTGTGTGTGTGTGTGTGTGTGTGTGTGTGTGTGTGTGTGTGTGTGTGTGTGTGTGTGTGTGTGTGTGTGCACACGCACATGTGAGCGCTAGCGTGCATGCATCTGTATGTGTGTGCGCATGTGTGAGTGCTGGTGTGTGTGCATGTGTGTGTGTGTGAATTAGCTAGCGAGGGTGAGCATTCATGCCTGTATGCATGTGTGTATGTCACAATGTGTACTGCTTTCTTCCACTGTGTGTGTTCAACACGCTTTGTTATCATCACAAATTCAATCAACACATCCTGCACCCATGGTGTTACTGGGTTCATAGAAAGCAGGTCAAAATACTTACAATCTCTATTTCCTC
The DNA here is from genome assembly GCA_016801955.1 of Conus betulinus. Classification (NCBI taxonomy): domain Eukaryota; kingdom Metazoa; phylum Mollusca; class Gastropoda; order Neogastropoda; family Conidae; genus Conus; species Conus betulinus. The sequence goes on along the minus strand of JADBJO010000135.1, from coordinate 1,337,975 downwards.
CTCGGCTGTCGGCCATGGGGAAAATCAACACATCAACAGTTAGTGTCAAATCAAATCAAGTTTAGCATGCACTTCAAATGAAATGCAATCGGTGCTCTCTCAGGTTGAACATGGGGGATATATGAAGGAAAAAGAAAAAAAAAAAAAAGACCGCAAACAAAAAAATCGGCACCTCACACTTGAGGGGGGAAGTGTGACCAGTGTCCTAGAACCTCCCAAGCTGAATCAAATTCCAAGTCATGTCATCTGAAAAGAAAACGCAGCGGACACAAGATCAACTCCAACTGTGCGCACGTGTGCAGGACGAAAAGTTCTAGCATAAGAAACAGGGTGTGTGGCAAGCAAAGATAAAGATAATGACCAAAAAAAAAACAAACCCAACAACATACGCATCAAATGTGCGAAGAAGGCGATGCACTTACTGCTAGACTGCTTGCGGTTCTCGAACTTGACGGTCTTGGCGCGCCTGATCATGGTTTTCCTGGCCGTCAGCGTGTTGCGCATGATCAGGGGCTTATCCGAGGAGATCTTGCTCTCTGTCGCCAGGTCCTCAAAGAACTCTGAAATCCCCGATGGCACACCATCAAAATAAAATGTAAAAAAAAAAAAATCAAAAAACAACAAAAAACCCTGTATTTTCACACCATACTAATTAAATGTTACCAAAAAAAACTATGTTTTAATACCATCAAAGTAAAATGCAAAACAAAAACAACAAAAAAAAGAGAGAAGCCGTTTTCACGCCATCAAAACAGTCGGTCAAAAAGAAACTAATCCCATACTGTTGTTTACAACCCAACTGACTGCAGAGGTGACATCATGGCTGAAACACTGAGAACAAGCACGTAGTGGAAGTAAATCAGGACAGGTGAGTGTGACTGTAATCATCTGAAGTCCCTCTTCCCCCAAACAGTAAGAAATGCTTCAAAATGGAGACATTGAAATAAGTAACTAGGCACTTTACAAACATAATCATCAGCTCATTCCTCTGTCAAAGCAAGCACTGTATTTAAAGAAAGATCTATGCACCGATGATTGATAGATCAACGAAATTACATTTTCTTTTTTTCTGAAGTCACTCTGACAACAAAAAATGAGGCACTTCCATTTGAGCATGAGTGTGTTAGTATCTGTTTCTCACATATTCCATAGGTGTCTGACAGACCTGAATATAAAGACGTACATGTGGAGTTATTCTTTTTCTTCTTTAATTTTTGTAAATATGATGGATGATCAGATGATGTTGAAGAGACAAATTTCGCTCACTAACACTGCAATCTGTCAGAATGTTACAACTTATCGTCAGCATGTCATCAGCGCACCATCCAATAGATGAGAGAGCATTTCAACTCTCTATCTCTGCTATTTCTGGGTCCATCTTACGCATCAGGTCAAAATTTCAGCAGAATCTGCATCATTCCTATTTTTCAGCGAGCATTAAATATGCTCCATCCAGTTTTCTTAAACTGTCACTCTCTGCTTCCTAATGAGCTCACGATTCCATTGTCCAGGTGATGCCAAACTACTTTTTATCCTTGGAAATCTTACAGGCAGAACCATTCATAAAATCAACCTTGCAGAAGCCAAAGTATACAGAAAAGTAATCAGCCTAATGCTATCCAGTCTCATAAAATAATCTGCTGGAACAAAAGAAAGACAGAGAAAATGGCTTCAACCTCCCTAACTGTGTAACAAAAAGATGTGTCAGAATAATGTGATTACGAAGAAATAAAAGTAGTGTAGGACCAATGTGACCAAAAACAAATAATTGTGGATATGTCAAAAAAACAATATGTTTAAGAGGAAAATATGGATCCTATCAGAACAATCTGACACAGAAACAATACACAGTATGTGAGAACAATGCGATTAAGTTGAAATACAAGTAGCATCAACAACATGACAAAGAAGTAACACAAGATGTATAAAAACACTATGACAAACAGAAAAACAGACGCTTCAAAATAATGTGGCAAACAGGAAGTAACAGACACACCAGAACCATGTGACAACCATAAAACTGAGAAGCATCAGAGAAATGACATGAACAGAAAATACACAGCCCATCAGAACAATACAAAACAATGACAATATTCTGTTTCTTGCTCCTTTTATCATTTGGAGGGTGAGTAACTCTTTTTCTGATTTTTTTCCCCCATCCATCTCTCTCTTGCAATATTACCAACTAAAAAAAAAAATTGGAACAGCATTTGCCGACACTGAAAGCACACATATACTGGGCCCGCTGCCTAAACTATCTCTAAAAGTATTCATCTATACCTCCAAATCTGACCTTCAAAACACCATGTTAAAGCTCCTGGGGAGAGAACTTATACTACCTTTTGCTTGAGATGCCATGCTTGTTAAAGGGAGGCCATGCAGAACATAATGAGACAAGGACTAGGCTGGTACTGACCAAGTATACATGAAAAAGAGTCAATTACCGTCATCTGCCGTCAGTCATGATTGGCCCAAGTTACACACACTCTGTGAAGCGACCTTATTCTAGTCTTAGGTTCAGGATTTTTTTTTTTTACTGAACCAGACATCTGATTATGTCACAACAGTATCCTGGCGTATTCCAGTGTGTTGGTCTTTTTTTTCTTGGTGTCTCACTGCATTTTTTTTTTTTGTCTACATGCGCATTATCCATAAATGCACACAACTTGGGAAGCACAGGCCTACACCACCACCTCAAAGAACAGGTCTTACGTTTGAGCTTCTTGACGTTGACGGTCATCTCCTGCTTGATGTCGGCCTCGATGTTGGGCGTCTGGTTCTGCACCGCTCGGTCCAGCTTCTTCAGGGAGGACTCCGCCTCTTTCAGGCGCTGCTCTGCCAGCAGGCGGGCTCGGATCTCCTCCTGGGACACAGTGTTTGCTTTGAGGATGATTGCCTCATTCTGGGGTGTGGTGTTTGTGCATATGTGTGTGTGTGTGTGTGTGTGTGTGTGTGTGTGTGTGTGTGTGTGTGTGTGTGTGTGTGTGTGTGTGTTTAAGAAAGAGAAAGAGACAGAGAAAAGGAGAGAGACAGACAGACAGAGACAGAGACAGACAGAGATACACAGAGAGAGAGATATAGACAGAGAGTAACAGAGAGAGAGAGAGAGAGAAGAGAGAGACAGAGACAGAGAGACAGATAGAGACATACACACATGGATACAGAGAGAGAGAGAGTGATACAGAGAGAGAGAGAGAGAGAGAGAGAGAGAGAGAGAGAGAGAGAGAGAGAAAGCTCTGCATGTTTTACCTGTCCGAATTTCTTACCCAGTTAGTCAATTTATTTACTTAATTATCTGTTCAGTTACTAACTGTTGATCAATTTCTTTTCTCTCTTAACCAATTTCATATGCTGAGTATCTGGCAAACTGACCAACTGATCTATGGGCTGATTTTCTGAAAAAAAAATCCACAAAGAGTCAAACAATGTGGAAACTTTTCCTCAGCTCAAGATGAACAACATCTGGGGCAATCCAGCACCCCATGATTATGTATGCTGGAATGGTGCCATCCATCCACGCAGCAGCAAAGCAATGAAACTTCCCTTCCTTCTTTTAAGTTCACAGTCCCATAGGCAAATGGCTAGTGGCACCAAATGTCTACGCCCACAGTATTTTGGAAGGTGGAGCCCTATCTTCTTCTTCAACTATCTGAACCTTCCCTGGACTGAATTTGGTACCCATTTATGACAGAGCAGACAGGGCAGGTGCTCAGGCCATGAAAATCAGACCTCTAAAAGCAGCCTGAATTTCACGACCATCACTTTTATGACTGAACAGTCAAACCATTGACAGAAGGGCCCACCCGTTCTTCGACATCTACTACAAAACAAGGATAAAGAATTGTAGCAAAAGACTTTCTCTGTGGCAGTGAGGTAACAGAGGATTTTACCAGCCTGCTGTGTCTAAGGAGAGAATACCTCTTCAACTTTATTCGGACAACAATACAAATGGTTAGTTTCTGCTTTACAGCATGAGGATGGATACCAATTATTTACTATGCTAAGGCCCAGGACTCCACTTAAAATCAAAACCTTCTTCCAGAAATTGAAGAGCAGCGGTGCTTCACTTCTGGTGGTGGTACAGGCTAAATATACCAAGAGTGATTTGAACACAGATCACTCTGACTATGAGGAACATACATACCGCTCTGAAGAAATGTAACAAACACCAAACATAAGCTCCTCAGGAATGTTCTCAAGGTGCGATGGAAGATTGGTTACCGCCAACAGCATTTTTCTAGGATTTATCGACCTGTCATTATTACACCTTGAGACCGACAACCACCTTCAATTTCTTTTTCTGATCATTTTCAATTCTTTTGTGAGGAAAACAGTCTTTTTTCAAGTCATGTTGACCATGAACTGAACTCAATACATTCACGCCTGGAATGTGCTCTGTTCATGAAGGGGAGTATTCTGAGTCTTGCTCTGTAACCAGAGGGCTTCTGCAGTGTCTGTACCATAAATGGTACATCAGAACTCAAGCCGCTGACCATCGTCAAACTGACACAGCATCTCTGTGTACTTCAGAGGGTTATAGACAATGGTATCAATAGCCTCTGTGGACAGCTGGTGCAGGACCATATCAGGACTTGTCTGGGTATAGCAGAGTATGAAGGCAGCACAGGGAACCAAAGATGAAAGTTTAACAGAAATTACACAGTGAAATACATGAACACAAAGAAGGTCAGAAAATTTGGGTGACTTACCTTCCTTCAGTTCCTTCTCAGTCATCTCTTTTTGTGCCTTCAGATCCTGTGAACCACAAGACAACATCCATTACTCAACTTCAACATGCACAGTTAGTTCTGAGATAGTTGCCGCTGTCCACATTCAATCCATTTCTGATAAGAATTAATGACAATCAGAGTCCAAAAAGTAAAATAAGTAGGTACTTAAAAAAATAAAAGGGAAACCACACACACACACAAAAATCATAATCAGATTTTACAACAAAGAGGGAAACTTCAACATCTTCCCGCCTTGCCCTCCCACCTTGTGTAGTTACTGAAACCAGGATGTATACATTTCATATCTGCCTGAATCCTTAACACTCATGATTATGACGTTAAACATATATTATAAGAAGTCATGGGACAAAATGGTCAGAGAGATAACAGACACGATGCGTGACACATTCTCCCTATTATGTTATAAGTGTCAAGCCATATAACGGTCAGAAGTGGGAAGGGGGAAGAGAAGGCAAGCGATAGTGCTGCCTGTCCTTTCGGGGAGCTGCCATCTTAACTGATAAAGGATGTAGAAGAATCCTGTGAGTGTGGACAAGGCAAGTGTCCACTCCATGAAGACTGCACAGCACACATCCTGATGGGCCCCACCATGGACAGAGACCCATGGCAGCCAGGGCCCCCACATTGTAAAGCCCTGTGGTAAGGTCTGGTCACGTGGGGGCAGCTGGGTGACAAACCTTCCCTGTGTCTACCTCTGCCGGGGCAGGGCATGTGTAGCTCACTGTGGAGGACGCGTACAGTCAGTCATCACTGGGAAGGAGGGCGGGCCTGAGGGGGGGGGGGGGGGGGGGGGGGGGGGAGGGGGGGGGGGGGGGGGGGGGGGGGGGGGGGGGGGGGGGGGAGGGGGGGGGAGTAGCCTGCCCTCAAGATAGGGGTCTCCTTGGTGTCAGCTGAGTCTGCACAGGAGGCAGCTTCCCAAAGAGATTATCCCAGAGCTTAAAGGCAGATGAGGAGCTTGCTCCCCCAGAAGCGGTGTTGCCCCTAAGTGCTCTGCCTTGGGAATGGAGCCCGACATAGCAGGAGGCTGGTTCTGGGGCAAGGAGTGCAGTTGAAGGAGGAGTGTGGGGAAAGCAGATTAAGCGGCCTCATGCTTTTGTTACAAAGCCAGATGTTTTGTGGGACATTTTCATAACACATTAGCAAGGAAAATATGGCTAAACACACAAAGTACAATGGCCATAGCTTGCAACAGTTTCATATGGTACAGAGAAAGATGTCAAAGTTGGAACCCAAACCGAATTGTAACTGGCCCATGTGCATGTATGTACAAACAGACACACACGTATGTATGTACGCACATATGTGTCGTTGTCGTCTGTCATATGTGTCTGTCATACGTACGTACGTACATACGTAAGTGTGTGTCTGTTTGTACATACATGCACATGGGCCAGTTACAATTCGGTACATATGTACGTGTGTGTCTGTCATACGTATGTTCATGCATGCATGTATGTATGTATGTATGTGTGTGTGTATGTATGTATGTATCTCTATATATATACACACATATATATTCACACATACATAAAAACTCTCTCTCTCTTTCTCTTTCCCTCACACACACACACACACACACACACACACACACACACACACACACACACACACACACATACACATACACACATGCACACAAACTCTCACACACATACACCCACACCCATACTTCTTTTACGTGTCCTTCACCATCAGTACAAAAAAACGCAACATCTATTGCTTCCAAACAAACAAAAGCAACAACAATAAGATTTGAACACACAGAAACACAACAACTTTTGTTTCCTAACAAATAAAAGCAACATCCATAAGACAAGAACACAGAAGCACAACAACTTTTGTTTCCTAACCAACAAAAATCAACAACAATAAGATTTGACCACAGAAACACAACAACTTTTGTTTCCTCACAAACAAAGACAACTACAAGACATGACCACAGACTCACATGGATGGTGGACTCCAGTTCCTGTGCATGTTCATTGATTGAGGACTTCTCTTCTTGCAGCTGCATCAGTTTTTTCCAGGTTATCATGCAGCCTGAAAATCAACACATTGTTCATCAGTCGCTCCAGGTTATCATGGAGTCTGAAAATCAACACATTGTACATCAGTCGCTCTAATTTATCATGGAGTCTGAAAATCAACACACTGTTCATCAGTTTTTCCAGGTTATCATGCAGCCTGAAAATCAACACATTGTACATCAGTCGCTCTAATTTATCATGGAGTGTGAAAATCAACACATTGTTCATCAGCGGCTCCAAATCATCATGCAGTCTGAAAATAAAACGATCATCACTCACTCAAAATCATTAGGGAGTCTGAAAATCATCATATTACCAATCAGTCATTCCAAGTATCATGTTACTTGAAAATCATCATCTTGTCATTAAGTAGCTCCAAGTTATCACAGAGTCTGAAAATCATCACATTGTTCATCAGCCACTCAAAGTTATCATGGAGTCTGAATATCATCACTTTGTTCATCAGCTGCTCCAAGTTATCATGCAGTCTGGAAATCATCACATTGTTCATCAACTGCTCCAAGTTATCATAGGGTCTGATAAATCATCACATGGTCAATCAGCTGCACCAAATTCTTATAGAGTGGGAAGGAAATCATCAAACTGTTGATTATGTGGACAACATTTGCAAAATACATTTCTGGGAAAATACTGAGCAAGAGTGTAAGATTGAGTGCAAAAGTGAATGTGTGTGTGTGTGTGCGTGTGCGTGTGCATGTGTGCGAGCGCACGCGTGCGCGCGCGCACGTGCGTGCGTGCGTGCGTGCATGCGTGTGTGTGTGTGTGTGTTTGTACATGTGTGTGTTTGTGTTTGTGAGTATGTGAGTGTGTGTGTGTGTGTGTATGTGTGTGTGTGCATGTGTGCGTGTGTGTGTGTGTGTGTGTGTATGCACGCACACGTGCATATGTGCATGTGTGTGTGTGCGTCTGCATGTGTGTATGAGTGAGACAGAGACAGACAGACAGACAGACAGAGAGAGCAGGTGTAGAGTCATCCCACTTTGTGCATGCATAACCAAGACGAAACAGACTTGCTTTACCTGCATCTGTAATTGGGGTTAAAGCAGACTCACTTTCCCTGTGTCTGTTCTTGAAGTTGACTAGACTCAATCTTCCTGTGCCCGTGCTCAAGGTGACCAGATTGATTTTTCCTAGGCCTGTAATCACGATTGCCCGGACTCCCTTTTCCTGCCCCTGTGATTAAGATTCATTTGCCCTAAGCCCATTTAATTAGATCAACCTGACTCGTTTTTCCTGCATCGGGACTACAGACTGATCCCACATTCACTCTTCTTGCGCTGGTAATGAACTTAAGCCACAGGCGCTTGTCATGCCTCTGTTTTCAAGGTCAACCACACTCACTTTTCCTGTGCCTGTTTTTTTTCTCTGCTTTGATGCTCTCCGTTGCTTTTCAATGTCGTCCAGTCGCTGACGGAGTTTCATCTGTGGTTTCTGACAGGTGACGCTTTTCCTGGGACAGCTGGGACGCCATCTTTTCCCTGTCCCCCAGTTCCTTGATCACTTTCTCTTTATCGTCTGCTAAAGACTGCAACAAAAAGGACAGCAATCATCTTTTTTTTTTTTCTTTTTAAAGATGGATCACAGAGTTTTCTTTTTCAATTCTTTTAGTCCGTCGCTATGGTTGAAAAAGAAAAACCGGAGTTACCGGCATCGTTCCTACAGCTAAACTGACATTTAGCTTTGTAAGAGAAGATAATCTATTGATACAAAGCAGTTCAATGAATATTCGAAAGTTTTTCTTTCTTTCTGATTTTATTCAGAAAGCTTTTCTTTCTTTCTGATTTTCTATTACATGTTAAATGTGTCTAAAGGCACCACTGCTAAAAACCTGAAAGACAACAAAGAGGATGGTAATGATAATGTTGTTTATAGCCCAGCCGACAGCAAAAGGCCATATCAGGGCTGTCACTGTGTTGACATCAACTCATAAGTCATTAAAAGGAAAAAAAAAAAAACAGAACCTTGTCACATAAATCCTTAAAAAAACACACCTTCCAAAAACACTTTGGAAATTTTGTTAAAAATCTGTCCTCCATAAAATCCTAGATCACATGAAAAATGTTAATCTCCCTGAGAAGAACTCAGTTTCTTTCGTTTACCCCAGACAAGGAGCAACGATCCTTCACTTTTACCTTGTCTGATAAGCCCCACCTACCCCACATCTACACCTGTTTCATGAATTCCCTGAACCTGCACAACAGGCAGCTACTGAGATTAAGCTTACACTGTGACACTAGAAATACTACTAAGTTTTGTATTTATATCTATTTATTTATCTGTTTTTATAAAATTTTCAGTGAAGTTTTAAAATCCAACCTAACTGATAACTGGATACTTGAACTGAATTACTGCATCATTTATTTGATATTTTCTTGAATATAACTCATCATTGCTGAAACGAAGACCTTTATAAGATGTTAAACTAATTCTGGTTCTGGAATCACCTTGTCCATAACTGCTCTCTCCATTTGGATTGCCATGTCTGTCATGATTCTTGACCAACTCTGCAACCTCTTGTACTATTTCAGTCCCCTTTCGTGCCGACTATCTCTCACCTCACCTCACCTGTCCCGAAGTCTTGAAGACCGCTGGAAAGCCACTGAAGACTTCACAACCAGCATCCTTTTTTTTAAATTTGTAAATGGCATAGTCATCAGGCTCATCTTCACATGCCACATGGAGATGAAACTAATGACTATGCCATTTACAAATTAAAAAAGAAGGTTAGTTATGATCAGTCAAACCTTGCACATTCAGTGTGCCCTTTGGCCATTCATAAACGCTTCATCTGAGGTAGTAAAAACCAGGCAAAGTTAGAGTAAGCCAAACTGGAATAGCGCTTTAGTACAAGAGTACTCATACCTGGTCTGCAGCTGAAGTAAGAGTGGTACAAGTTATCTTGTTCCTGGGGCAGAATGAGTTAAAGCATTGCGTAACCTTCAAAATTCATATTCTCTTGCAGCCTGAAATCATGATGATATTCCAATGTTCTTCGCAAAAGCTTGATGCACAACATTTAAATTTTTCCATCCTCACCAAGGAGTCTGAAAATCATCACATTGTCAATCAGTCACTGCCAGTTACCCCCTGGAGCTGATATAAACCATTACCTGGGCAATCCATGGCTCCAAATAATCTAACATTAACTAATGTCAAGTTGTTCCATACTCAAAATGTAACCAACTTTGTATTGTTCCATTCTTGAAATGTTACTGTCTACAGATAAAAGTAAAAATTGAATTCATTCAATAAATAATAACGTCCAGCAAATGTACAACAGATGACAAAGAGAATTACTGTTCTTATGGCATATGCTTCTTTTTCTTCACTAGACATTACAACTTTAGGTAAGAATACCTTTCAAATCATGACTACACTGCCATTAGCATGTACACACACATACTTACATAACTTAAAACAATAATAATTTTATGCACACACACACACACACACACACACACACACACACACACACACACACACACACACACACAGAACCACAAGTGCAGCAGACTCACCGACAGCTGCCGGCTCTGTTGGTGTAAGGTTTCGTTGAGGTCCCTTTTCTCCTCCTCGAATTCCCGCATCAGTGAGGCTGTGTCTTGGAGTTCCCTGCACAGTGACAACACATATCATCCTCAATGGCCACTCCCCTGTTTTAGTTCAACCACTGTGAACTACCCACACAAAATGAATGGGACTACAGCTTCAGAAGATGTTTAGTAGTAAAGAATTTAAACAAAAATGCTCATGTTTTAAAGGATCATACTCTGGACACAAATTCTACAGTCCGGTGGAAAATACCTCAGAATGGGTACAGCATTGTGCTGCTCTGTTCTTGCTTCCTCTTGCTGCACTGCAAGTGGCTATGCCACCCAGAAACCTTCTTTTCCTGCTTCCCACCATGCCGCTGTCAGAGACTCCCACCTTCTTCCCCTTCACTCTCCTACATCTCTCCACCTTTTTCCGTCTCCCTCTGCTCTCCCTCTCCCCTCACATCTCCACCCAAGCATATAAGCGGAAACATTCTTGCAAAGAACAACTGAAATCCTTCAGTCACAATAATGTATAAACAGCAGTCGACAAACCATTATATTCCGAAATTTGTGGTCTTAAAATAATAAAAGGAATTTTACAACAAACAGTTTTATGAAATGCTTACTTGTCCAAACAAACCCCTTATTCTCACTTTTTCTAACTAAATGCCTACAATCAGGAACCCAATCAAACATTTTGGCACAGCAGGGAGCTAACAAAATCTGCAGATCAAGGCGAGATACAACAGTACTTGCCCATGATGCCACATCACTTTAAGATCAGTTCCCGCCCTTTCTTTAGATCATGGCTATGATGGGGGGTGGGGTGAGGATGGGGGGATGGGGGGGGGGGGGGGTCTTGTATTTAATGTCGACCTGCATAGTGACTAATCTCTTCCTAACTCAAGGCTCTTCACAGAAACAGGACAAAGATTCTGACAT
>JADBJO010000135.1:1314198-1316698 GCA_016801955.1 Conus betulinus | reverse complement strand
TAAAAATAGCAGCAGTGGCAGTAGCAGCAGTAACATCAGTTGTAACATAAGCAGCAGTAATAACAGTATGAGTGCAGCGGTAGCAGAAGTAATGGTTGCTGCAGTAGCAGCAGTAGCAGTAGCAGCAACAGAAGAAGCAGTAGCAGCAGCAACAGTAGCAGCAGCACCAAGACTAGCTACAATGGCAGCGGCAATACTAGCAGGAGCAGCAGCAGCAGTAGTGGTGGCACCAGCACCAGCAGCACCAACACCACCACCACCACTACAAACATGTGGTGTAGTAATGGTAGTAGATGTCATAGTAGCAGTAATAACAATAGTACAAGTACTCATAGCAGTATTGGCAGAAATAGTATTAGTTTTTATGGTATACATTTTCTCAATAAAAAGACCTCCAAAGATCCTCTGAACTTGAAGAAGGCAGTCTTTATTTTGGGACTTAGTCTTGCGTAAACAAGTAGGCAGTCTTAATTAGGGAGTCAGCCTTGAGTAATAAATAGGCAGTCTTAATTAGGGAGTCAATCTTGAGTAAACAAACATAATTAGGGAGTCAATCTTGAGTAAACAAGTAGGCAGTCTTAATTAGGGAGTCAATCTTGAGTAAACAAACAGGCAGTCTTAATTTGGGAGTCAATCTTAAGTAAACAAGTAGGCAGTCTTAATTAAGGAGTCAATCTTGAGTAAACAATAAACAAGTAGGCAGTCTTTATTAGGAAGTCAGTCTTGAGTAAACAGACAGACAAAATGTTCCAGGAAAACAAAATATGTGTGATGGGAGGGAATCTTCCTTTGGGGACCTTCTTTAAGGAGTTTCTCAACTTGGGAGCAAAGCAGCAATCACAGAAATAAAACATCGTTATTCACACAGAAGCTGTCACACAACCCTGAGTTCTCTCCTTTTTCTGTCCATGTGTCTGTCTCTCTGTGTATCTTTTATCCATGCACCTCCCTATCTTCTGTCAAAGGCATACACATGCATACGGGAATGCATGCACACAAACACACACACACACACACACACACACACACACACACACACACTCTCTCACACACACACACACACACACACACGCAAATGTACACACACACACATGCACATACACATACGCATACAGACAGGCAGGCTTTGTAATTCCAGATTACAAAGCTGAAAAATCATATTATTTAGGTAAGGGTCACTCCATATTTACAGCTGAACTTGTTGCTGTCCTGATGGCATTAAATTATTTAATTTAATTGCCAGTCTCAATATTTAATATCCTGTTTTGTGTTGATTCACAGTCAGTATTAAAAAGTTTGCATCGTTTTGAAAATACACAGAGAGAGGAATTATTATTTGAGATTAAGTACATGTTGCACTGTCTTTACATGAAAGGTACTAATGTTGTATTTTCGTGGGTCCCATCACACACCTCCTTCATTTTTAACGATCAAGCAGATAGAGCAGCAAAAAAGGGAGCAAAGATATATATTAGGTAGTATTAAGGTTGACTGTCCTTTGTCACACAAGGAAATTAGTCATATCATCGAAAGGGATTTCTGGAGTCAATACAGTTCCTCATCAAAACCTCGTCAGCAAACTCTGTCAAACTTTGTGTCGATTAGCCGACCCGTTTCAAGCCTGGCTTTTAGACTTTTATGTAATCCCTACGTACCAAGTATTGCCAGACTGTTAAGTGTGTATGTCGTGGGGATCTTTCAGTTCAACATGTGATTTTTGATTGTGAACTAACGAAACCCTTTTTGAATGGTGTTATACCAAGTGCTGACACTGGGCATGTTAATGTGTTTGACTTTTTAGATTCGTTGCCAGTTATTTCTCTTGTTAAATTAACGAGACACCTTTTGGAAAGTCCATTAAGGACATTTTATAATCATAATCGTAAGTTAGATTACTTTAGTTATTTTTCTATAATTTTTCATAGTTACTGTCCTATAATTCATCTGTCCTTTATTTTTGTTCTATGTAACCACATCGTCCTCTTCTCTTCTTTTATGATAATAGTCTAAAATTGTAAACACTATGTTATTTAGACGTCTGCAATCACCTATATGTGTGACGAGACGTAAAACAGAATTCCTACACACACACACAAACACACACACACACACATACACATGCAGGCATGCATGCATGCACGCACAAATGCACCGAGTGGAGGCAGTATAGTCAGCCCCTGTAACCCTCCCATCGGAAGAACAATAATTATCGTTCCACCACTCCATTCTCGCACCCGACCCGCTGCCATATAAAACACAATATATACAGGTGTGAATCTCCATCCCCTCAAGCAAGACCAGCAGTAAACAACTCCAGACAGACAAACAAACAGACAGACATAGACACTGGAGGGGGGGGGGGGTGTGCAGTGGACTTTATACAAGCAGCCCCTAAACTGGGTGTTTGTGTAGTTGACGGTAGGAGGCGATGGTCAAGGAGAAGAGAAAGTAAGCAATACACCAGCTCCCTGAACGGCCCGGGCACTCACGTTGCTGCACG
>JADBJO010000135.1:1297500-1305665 GCA_016801955.1 Conus betulinus | reverse complement strand
ATTTCTTTCCAGGAAGCCTAAGTAACCATTTTAGGTAGAAACCCTTGTAGAATTTGCACCCTTAGCCACCCAGATGAATGTCCTTTTGTGGTTAGTAACTCCAATGTTGTTAAAAAACTCAGCTGACAGCAAACAGTCCAGTGCTTGTTGTTCTGTTCTTGATACTCCTTTTGCTTGTCTAGCTGCTGGTGAGTTCACAGGCAAATTAAATTGGAGTCTGGTTCTGTGAATGGCACTTTGAGTTCTGTTCTGCGTGATACTGGTGCTACTATCTGTGGCGTTCGCAAGCGGTTAGTTTCTGACAGTCAGATGTTAGGAACCACAGTGAAGTGTGTTTCTTTTGGTGGTCGTGTGGATGAGTTTCCACTGGCTACAGTGTCAGTCAGTTGTCCTTATTTTGTGGGTGATTTGACTTGTTGTGTCTTGGATAGCTCTGTCGCAGATCTCATTGTGGGTAATGTACCTGGAGTTTCTGTGAGCAGTCAGTTTAGTGATGTATCTGGTGAACCTTTCTCTTTAGCGGCCGTTACGAGGGCTAGAGGTAAGTAAGCATGTTGGGGACAAAAAGCCTTTGTGTCAGATCCCTGATGATCTGAACATTTCCCGTTCTGAGCTTGTTCAGAAACAGAAGGATGAGTCACTTAAGTCTTGCTTTCAGTTAGCGTCTTCTGATATGTCTAATGTGTCTACTTCTGATGTTGTACCTACAGTCGTTCTTTCACAAGGTACTTCGGTGCCTGGGTCAGATATAGTACCTTTGGCTGTGAGCAGGAACAGGTTTCTCTTGAGTGTTCTCCAGGAATTGGTATTTCTGTAGATCCCTCTCCGAAGTCTGTTTGTACTGTTCGTGAAGTGGTTTGTACAGTTGGTGTCACCCAGGACTGTAATGACGCTTTACCCATTCCTACTTTAACTGTTCCGATGGCGTCTTCTATGCCAGGTGAAGATGTTCGTTCTGTACAGTTTGATTGTGCTTTGTCTGATAGCAGCTCCAGGGAGTTGCGTGCAGCCTTTGATGATTTTCAAGACATTTTGACTCCCAAACCAAGTTCTTTCTCAGATGATTTACTACTACAGATCCCTCTTACAACAAATGTCCCTGTTAGAAAGAAATGTTATGAAATCCCCTTTTCTGCGAAAAAGGCTGTTGAGAGAGAGACTGGTATCATGTTGGATCCTGGTATCACTGAGCCATCGAATAGTCCGTATGCATCTCCAGTTGTGTTCGTCAGGAAGAAAGATTGCACGTGTCGTTTCTGCGTTGATTTCAGGTCTATTTTTTGGACTCCTGAGTGTGCTGAAACTTTGAGGAAGATTCAGGGAATCTTGTCCTCTGCACCTGTGTGTTGTTACCTAGATTGGGTAATCCTTTTGTTCTCAGGACTGATACTAGTTCTGCTGGTTTGGATGCTGTATTGTTCCAGTAGAATGATGATGTTCTTCACCTAGTCGTGTTCGCTAGTCGAAAGTTGCTGAATCGTGAGAAGGCGTACAATACTATAGAGCGGGAATGTTTAGACATTGTCTCTACCCCGTGGGGTATGGAGAGGCTGACCAAGTGGTCAGTAGATATGTGTTATCTCTACCCTGTTGGGGTATGGAGAGGCTGACCGAGTGGTCAGTAGATATGTGTAGTCTCTACCCTGTGTGGGTATGGAGAGGCTGTCCGTGAGGTCAGCAACAAGCTAGCATGTCAAAGGGATTCAGAGTTCGTTGGGACGACAACTTGTGTTCTTCTGCTGTGTGGGAGTTCATGGAAGGATTCCATGAACTGCTTCCGTGAGCGGTTTCGTTTTCCGTCGAGTCGATGTGTGATTTCTGGGTTTGTGTATTCTGCTGTTTGTTTACTTCTTCAAAAAAACAATTCGGTCATTGTTTTTTGTTTGAGGAGGGGGAGTATTGTGACGTCAACGTAATCTATGACGTCAACTTAAAATGACATAGGTATCTACATGACGAAAAATAATATTATTGACGAGAGGGAGAGAGCAAGAACTAACGGCCGAGGCTTTGGTGTGCAGCTTATTTTTATTTTGTTTAAATCGTCGTTTTCTCCGTAGTGTTACTATGTGGAGAGGCTGACTGTCAAGTCAGTAGTGCGTCGATGGTCAATGTGTATGTGCGATACTTCTGATGACGGTACCAGTGAAATATGTACCAGGAAATGTATTTTTTATAAAATTGTTGTGAAGGCTGTGTCGCCGACAAAGACGTAAAAATCCTACAAGAAAATTTATGTGCGCTAATTGTACCACCCTCATGTGTGTCGTCGGGGGCTGGGTTTATTGATGTGAACATTGTAATATCAATACACGGAGAGAAGTTAGTTAATTTTTGTTTTAGATCAACTACACGTCGAATCGAAGTTTATTGTGTTCTATGGAACTTTGCTGAAATCGTGTTCGCCGGGGGATTCAATGAATTACTGTGCCTTGTGAATCTGCCGTTCTTCTTCTATGGATTGCTTTGCATTGTGGATCTGCGGTTCTTCTGCTATGGATTAATGTGCTTTGTGAATGTGAATCTGCGGTTCTTCTTCTGACGGTTCAACGTAATTTATTGTGCTTGCTGTGTGGAGAACATGTTTCTTCTTCTTTCATCGCTTGTGTTTATGAACAGCCGTGCTTATTGTGTGGGGACCTTGGTTATCCGTCTTCGCCTTCTTTTAGTGTTGTAGACTGTGGCTTGAGTACTGTGGAACCGAGTGTGTTGACTGTATATGTGAGACACTGCGGACGGCGCCGGCGAGATCTGTGAGTGATACCAAGATATGTAATATGAACGCTGATATCTGATAATTGAAGTTCCTATGTATTGATAGCTTGATCTATATGCTATGTAGTGACATATGTTGATTTTGTACCAGTTCACATGAATGTATATTTTGATGGTTCAGGCAGCATAATTATAAAAGAAAAAATTTAACTCGTGTGTTGCCTGGCTATCCATGTGCGTATGGTGTGGGTGTGTGTAGGGACTATTTATTACACGCATCCAAACTTTTGAGAACGGGAGTCAGACAGCAAAACACGCACCGCACACCATCCGTTACACACATAGACAGAGAGAGAGAGGGGGGTGGGGGTGGAGAGCATCCAAAAAGATGCTGTCAAGACAGAGAAAACAGAAACAGGGAGGAGTAATAGTCAAGAAGAATGGGAGAAAGAGGGAAGAGAATGGCAAGGGGTGCGCGGGTTTGTGGAGATAAGAGGAGAGAGGGATCGAAGAAGAAGAAGAAGAAGAACCCCAGTCTGTCAAAACCTTCGACTGGTCTATGTGCGAACGCACGCATATGCATCAAATATTTCAAAGCAAGATCCAACTCCCTCGCTCCCCCCCCCCCCCCCCCCCCTTCCCCTGTGTGCGTGCGCGAGCGCGCGCGCGCACACGCGCGCGTGTGTGTGTGTGTGTATGTATGTATGTATGTATGTATGTATGTGTGTGTGTGTGTGTGTGTGTGTGCGCGCGCGCGCGAATGTGTGTGTTTCTCTCTCTCTTCCCGTCTCTTTCTGTCTGTCTCTGTCTTTCTTTCTGTCTCTGTTTCCCTCTCTATCTGTCTGTCTGTCTGCTCGTCTGTCTGACTCTCTCTCTGTTTGTGTCTGTCTGTCTCTCTCTCTCTCTCTCTCTCTCTCTCTCTCTCTCTTTTGTGTCTGTCTGAGCCCCCACCCTCCACCCCCACCCCACACACATATTGAAACCAATTTATTGTCGGATTAACTCATGGTTGTACTCTCTCTCACACACACACACACACACACACACACACACACACACTGCCACGGCAGGATAAATGTGGTTATTAATCATTGGTAACCCAAAGATATAGAGCTGATTGTCTCAATATTTGTCCCATGTTTTATTTTGTAGTTGCCTCTCGTTGTGTTCAGGATTATCTCTAGGTATGTTCAGTGTAGTACAAGAGTTACGCATCTTGGTAGCGACGTAATTATTGACATAACACGTCACTTAACTACAGGACAGTAACGGCTGTATGGTGAGAGTTTCAAGCTAGGCTTTTTGATCTGCTGTTCTGTGAGCTGGCTCTCTGAGCTGGGGTCCCTAAATTCTAAATGTTAGGCATCTGTGGACGGTGTTCTGTCTCCTTGTTCCGGTGGATCTCTACAGCTGCCCGAAGAGGTGGTGATCCTAGTGGAGTGTTCGTCCAGTTTCCCTTCCACGTCTGTGGAGAGCCGTTTGGAAAAATGGCTGACCTGACCGTGAGGCTCTTGTAATCTGTAAACTGTTCGTATGAGACAAGTCAGCCATATCTTTGGGGCTGTGCATTGGCTGGAACTATCGAGGTGCTGCCGGCCCGATTTGACGGCCGGAGAGCGGAGTCGGATCTGCCAAGCCCATTGTGTCTGCATGTGTCGTGTGGAGATGGGATCGAATATGTGTATTCTTTTCATGTGATGCGACGTTGAAGAGACAAGAATGGGACTATGGGGGAGCTCCTGAAGCAACAACTTAGGATGAGGACCTGAATACAAGAAAAAAGAAGGTAACGATTTAAAAGAGAGAAAATACTTGATGCGTTGTGTATATAAAAATGAAACTGTTGATGGATGAATGAATAAGTTTGTGTGTGACTGTTAACTGGAGTTTTGCTGATTTGAGAGTATGAATCGGGTGGGAGTTTGTATTTAGGTAAGCACGCATTTCCTTTTTTTTTTTTTTAAATCACACTCCTGTTGTTTTGGTCTGTCTGGGTTTGACGCAGCCAGTGAATGTGTGTGAGCATGAATTTCGAAAGGATAAGTTAGATGTATTTTCTGTGGGAAGGAAAGGACCAAAATTTTAGGCGAATGAATACGATTGAATGTGTCTATGTTGTATAGAAATGTGGGGATGAGAAGACTGGTGGATGAAAAGAAAATGAGAACACTGTACCACTGATAAAATGTGGATCTAAATGGTAATAATATCAGGGGTGGGTGGCCTTCCATATTGATACGGAATTCCGTATAGCAATTTTTTCCTTCCCTGCTTGGTGTATACTGGGCAGTCGGAAGCTATACATGGAGATGGAAACTGTCTTTCCGTACAGGTGTGCTGCTTTGCTGGCTACTGGAGCTGAAGATGCTTATATGGAGATGCGGATCCGAATAATTGTTGAGCCAGCAGCAAACGAGCAGCATTATCTGTCTGATGCCACGCTACAGGGGGAACACTCCAATCCTGCCTCCTCCCCCATCCCTTGATCATCTCTGTACGCCTCCTATTCCAGCCAGTTTCATCAAGAGGAGCTAAATACCCAGGGCATCAAACATATCTTCAGGAGAGAAGTATTGCAGTCAAGTGTCCCTGGGTCTTACATGGGTGCATGGCATCTGCATGCTATTGCCAGCATTCTGCATACCACCATTCAGACAATATATCCACAGTATGGTGGTCACACAGAACGCACTTGTTTGCAGCGGAAAATTGCTCCCTGGATACCCTCAGCATATATGTCTGCACCCCCAGCTATCATGTGGACCTATGGTTTTTGGAAAGGACATTCCGGAACAAGTTTGGCATCCCAACCATTTTGTGATTTGTCTCCCAGAACAGAGTCAGCCAAATCAAACAGAAAGCCACTCCCACAGACATAAGAAGCTTCCTTGCAAAGAAGTCTAAACACACACACACACACACACACACACACACACACACACACGCACACATGCACACAATACACACACACACACACACACACACACACACACACACACACACACACACACACACACACACACACACCTAAGGAACAAACAGACAACAACTGGATATAATCAGTTGATTTTCATTTCCAAGAATTGTCTCTCTGCTGTTACTGATTTCCATTTTCAGGACTAAACTCACCGCAGCTTCTAGATTTCAAGACTTGCCCCTCTGCTAACACTGATTTTCATTTTAAAGACTGACCTTGCTGCAGTCACTGACTTTTTTTCTGTCACAACCTCTGCGCCACCTCAGAGGCAGTGCACCCATGCCGCTCATTCCGACACCCCGTCCACAGCCACAGCCCGGTAGGCCCCGCCGCAGCCCCGGCACTAGCAATCCACAGGGAGCAGTCAATGTCAAGTCGTCAAGAGGCAACCTACCGGAGGAGACACTGCACTGCTGCCGAGTCACTTCGGTGGTGTTCAGTGGCGCCTGTTCTGATCTAACATACGCAGGACACCACCTACTAAGCCCCCCTACTGACGACAATAATTGCTTAGTCGCGGAGCCGGCGTGTGTGAGCTCTCACTCCGGAGGTCGCCACCACGTCTGTCCAACGACAGCCCCCATGGACTCGCCGATACCGGTAACCCCGGAACCAACCAAGACCACAGACGTGGAGAGGACATCGTAACTGAGGTTACCATGAGAGCAGGACATGAAGGGCCACAGAATTTGAGACATCTTTTTTTTTTTTTTTTTTTTAATGCTGATCAATGAGAATGAGGGTGATTAAGATGATGCTACGGATTTCCATTTCGGTCTGAGACTACATGACAGGGCTGTACTCTACACTTCCTTTCATAATATATCCCTGGCGTCAACCAGGCCCGAGAGATACAGGCACCTGCAGTATTGGTCAGGAATTTTCAGCAACACTCTCAGAAACGCATCCATTAAGTAGATGAAACTCGACTGTGTGGTCCCAGTCTTCCCAACTGAGTCCGCAGCAAACTCAACTCTGGGTAAGAGCCGGTCGGTGCAGAAAAACCCACATGACTCTGATGGTATTCGAACCCACGACCTCCCAGCCAGGAGTCGGCGACGCTTACCACTTCGCCACGGCGGCTGGTCGATCCCACTGATTTCTGTTTCTAAGAAACAGAGATCCCACTGATTTCTGTTTCTAAGAATCGCCCCACAGTAGTCACTGAAAAGCTGACCTCACTGCAGCCACTAGTTTTCAGTTCCATACTCACCGTGCTGCTTTAGCTGATTGACTTTTTCAAGTTCACTCATTGCAGCCGCTGATTTTCTTCTCAAGATTTGTTCAGTTTGGGGTTACTGATTTATTGCTTCCAAGTTCATCCACTCTTACCACTGACTTTCATTTTTCAGATGCCCCAGTGCCACCAACCACTGATTTCTATTGTAAGATTGGCCCACTGCAGCTTTTGCTTTTGCTCTCAGTTTGTTCCAATCCTGTGCTAGTGCAGACATTGACTCTGCTGAATTTAAGCCATCTAAGACTGGGAAAAAAAACAACAAGAAACAGGAATCCTCATTATAATCAAGCGACTGAAATTTGGCCACTATCTTCTATTAACATCACTGGTGAGTAATGTATATACATTGCATCCTATTTTGTTTTGATGCTTTACTGAATTTAAGATGTATTCTAAGTACTTGGATAACATTTTCAGTTTGATATTTAAGCCGTAAGTTATATTTTGTCATATTTGGAGTCTTTTTGTGTATAGAAGTTGATTATTAACTTTGTTTTCAAGGAGAGGCCACAAAGTGTCTAGGCAAGACAAATTTTCTTTAGCCCCTGCACCCCACCGGGGGCCTAAAGCCCCCCCCCCCCCCCCCCCCCCCCCCCCCCCCCCCCCTTTTCAGTATAGCTATGATTTTCTGCTCCCACCCCTGTAATAAAGTATGTTTTTAAAGGTGACAGTTTGATACTGAATGATTATGAGCTCTTGATGTTTTGATATTAATAATGATGTATGTCGTGACGATTCTGATGGTTGGAGACGCCGCAAAGACGGTCTTACGGACTATTAATCTGTGCCTTCAGGTAAAAAAAGAGGAGAACGACCACGGAGCGTGAATTTGCTAAGATGAATAGGTAAACACTTGTAAGACTTGTGCTGTAGAAACGCACCCCACCCCCCACCCCCTCCACCCGCCAAAAAACAAACAAACAAACAAACAAATAATCCATGTTTCCAAGAGTACAGTGACGTTATTTCTGGAGATCCTTACCATTCATAACTGTGCGCTCATATCTTCGGCGTGGTTGTCGAATAAACTAAATTCACCCTGTCAGCTTCTTTTCGATGTGCGTGATCTTATCCATCGCAACCCTGCGTTCACGTTCGTGGCGTATCCCGTTAGATCTGCTTGATTTGTTGGAAAACCGAATCACCATCAGTTGGGTACTCTAGGCAATATCCGTTAGATCTGCTTGATTTGTTGGAAAACCGAATCACCATCAGTTGGGTACTCTAGGCAAT
>JADBJO010000135.1:1285000-1287500 GCA_016801955.1 Conus betulinus | reverse complement strand
TGATACCTGGACATGCTGCCTCTATGCCGCTTCAAGACGGACGAACAGTGAACGCTGACCGGTATATCCACGTTTGCCCGACCAAAGTCTTCGGTGCTTGGCGCACGTGCCTACCGCGCGCCAGTACCCCCAGACCTACCTCTTCACCATGATGGCGCCAGCAGGCACTCTGCTGCTGCTGCTACTCGGGATTGTCAGCACGAAAGGAAGTGTTGGTCACACGCCACAATTAGAATTTTGCACTGAGACATTATCCAATCCATGTTAGCGTTTCAAGGCCTACCATGAATTTGAGTCAGCATTTAATGTTAACCTGATCATTGATCAAAAGAACAACTCCCCAACAACTACTCCCCTTGTTCTGGGAGATCTTCACCGATGAAATCACAGTTTTCAAATACATTACCTTCCCCTTAGTTGACACACGCACATTCCAGGCTTTTGCACTCACCTGTGACCCTATCTTTAGGCCAGCTCCAAAAGCCCATGATGATCCCGTTTCTTTGATTTTCATCTGTCTGCTTGGAACACATCGATTGTACCTTGATGGCCATATAAAAGAAAATGAGGAGCATCAACTTTCTACCCCCCCCCCCCCCGCCCGCCCGCCCCCCCCCCCCTTTCCTCCCCCCCCCCCCTCTTCCCCCCCCCCCCCCCCCCCCCCCCCCCCCCCCCCCAAAAAAAAAAATCTCTAAAAACATTTACGCCACTCGACTCCTTACGCAAGGCCTGGCGCATTAATATTTGGTGTGCAACCTGTTCAACTCGTTACCCATCCTCCGGCCTGGCTCATAGTGACTTCTTTTTGCTTCCCAAAGTTAAGCAGCAACTGAAGGGGAAGCTTGCTGCAGAGTGCCGAAGACGCCTAAGCCTCGTCGTGGGCGTTACTGCGGACACAGCCCTGTCAGCGTGGTCGTGTGTCATGACTAAGTGGTTTGAGAAGATGATCAGCGTACAGGCTGAGGGGAGGCTACTCGGAGAAGGTGGAGTATCAAGAGACGCCCAAGTATCTCTGGAGGGCCGTGTTCCGAAACCTGTTGAGACCCCCTCCCCCCCCTCCCTCCCCGTACAAACAAACTGTCTAGCAGCGATGCCACAATGACGTACAATGAATAATTAAAAAATAAAGACATAAATACCCCCCTCTCTCTCTCTCTCTCTACGCTTGCATCTCCCACACGCGCGCACACGTACGTATGCAAACACACACACGAACGCACAGGCATGAATGCAAACGCACTTCGCTTGAGCAATCGAGAACGACATCACATCATGACCATTTCAGTTTTTTTTCACTACGCGTTCAAACCCTCTTTCAAACATGGTCTAACTTGAGTTACCAAGACGTCTCTCTCTCTCTCTCTCTCTCTCTCTCTCTCTCTCTCTCTCTCTCTCTCTCTCTCTGAGTGAGCTGTGTTATACACGTACAAGCACACAGATATGAAACTGAACACATGTATTACGTGCACGCATAAAACACAAACGAATGGAAATATAATATGTCAAGACGCAAGTTGGCACATTATTAGTCTCTCTCTCTCTCTCTCTCTCTCTCTCTCTCTCTCTCTCTCTCTCTCTCTCTCTCTCTCTCTCTCTCTGATCTGTGTTATACACATACAAGCACATAGTATGAAACTGAACACATGTATTACGTGCACGCATAACACACAAGCGATTGTAGAAAAATGATAATGTCAAAGACGCAAGTTGGCACGATTAGGCCAGTTCAGCGACATTCCAACGGCCAGCATCTCCGATCGATATGTCCCATTTACAAGGATACCCCCCACGCCACCCCATCCCTCCCCCGGCTACCCCCTTCTCACACACACACACACACACACACACACACACACACACACACACACCTCCAACCCTCGAGCCTCAAATTACCAACCCCATTACCACACTGTTTTCCTTTATCCCCAAACCTCATTTTTCTACCTCAGTACAGACTATGGGAGGTCTGGAAGCGAGTGAGGGAGCAAGTGTGTGTGTGTGCGTGTGTGTGTGTGTGTGTGTGTGTGTGTGTGTGTGTGTGTGTGTGCGTGCGTGCGTGCGTGCGTGCGTGCGTGTGTGTGTGTGTGTGTGTGATGCGGGGGGGGGGGGGGGGGGGACGTCAAGCAAGCAGGGAACGACAGACAGACAGGGAAACAAAGAGAGGTAGACAGACAGACAGACAGAGACAAAGGTACAACTGAGAACGAGACCAAGACCGAAAACCAGTAAACCAGCATTCAACTCATCCCACCAACCCCCCATCCCCCCACCCCCACCCCCATCCCCCCACAGGTCCGCATTCAAATCGTTGGAGCGGTCGGCGACAGAGCTGAATTGACGGCTCTCGATGTTTTCTCTACTTCATCTGGTGCGAACCATGTGTGGGGGATCGGACTTGCTCTAGTCCACCCAGCTCATGGCCTTGGCCAAAGCCCAGCCGTGACAGGGTATCTGATTCAGTGCAGGGAACAGTTAAGGCGATGGAAAGAGTGGGTTCGGC
>JADBJO010000135.1:1280000-1282500 GCA_016801955.1 Conus betulinus | reverse complement strand
TTCCTTTTACATACAGTCTGCTCCTTTTACTTATTTTCCTACCTAATGTTTTATCATCTTGTCTTTTTAAAAAAAAATCATTTCATTTTTCACATTTTTTTTTCTTTGCGACTTATTTCTTTATGGCAACTTTCCTTCCCGTTTCTCCAATCCTGCCCTTTGCTGTCATGGGAGGCCGCTGGATTTTCCATGTTCTCCCCCGCTGTTGGTGAGAATACCCACAGAATTACTGGTGGTGTGTATCTGTTTAATACCACGGATGGTCCGACAACCCCAGCAGGTCGCGGACTTGTTTTGCTGTTCAGTCTCACGCAGTAAACGAAAGGCGGCTCCAGACGACAATTCCGTTTCACAAGGCAGAATGCGGTCATGTCTTTGGGTTGCCAGTGAACAGCACAACGCACACCGTCAAGGGCACCCAGGAGAGAGCGCAGACTTCTACAAAGTCTATCCGCCCGTTGGTCAGTTCATGAAATAAAGGGAGGAAATCCCGTCGCCAAGGGCAGTAACTGTTGGTATGACTCGAATGGAAAAAAAAAACTGGCTGCGTTTTAAAACAAAACACAAAACATTAATGTTTATAGCTCTAGAAGGTTTTTAAATTCCATGGCAGTATATTGCTTCATTGATATTATTGATTCTTAACATACTCAGAGGAAAGGCCAAAATTTTCTGTCAGTAATGTGGACGGATACTAGATCGGGGGGAGGGGGGGGGAGGGAGGGGGGGGGGGGATGAGTCATTGATCAACTCCAAGATTTCATGGATTCTTCCATAGGCCACATCCTATCTTTTGGCAAATCCGGATTAAGATTGGTTCAGTAGGCTTTGTGTCGTTCTGGTGACAAACAAAATCAGACGCACATAAAAAACGTTACCACTTCGACGGGGCAAGAATATTCACACTTTTGGAGCCCCCTACCTTATTCTCTCTCTCTCTCTCTCTCTCTCTCTCTCTCTCTCTCTCTCTCTCTCTCTCTCTCTCTCTCTCTCTCTCAACTCCCCCTTGCCCCGTCCTACCTCCTCATTCCTGTTTTTGCACATAAATCTTTGCCAGGTTTGTCATAATAGTGCAACTGTTGTTTACCTGCGTTTGTCAATGAAAATACTAATTCTGAAACGTCTAAGGCTTCTTCAGGGGTCAAGACAGACCTTCAGCTGGTGCATGCCTTCATTTGTTCAGTGTTTTGTGAAAGGAAAGTTCTCTGTTGTCTTCTAAGCCGTGCAACAGGAATGGCACAACAAGAACCCCCCCACCCCCCCCCCCCCCACCCCTACCCCACCCCCTTCCCAAGCATCTTGAGGATTAATTAAGCACGAGCAGTTTTGATTTCACTTGCACGAAATCCGTGTTTTGTGAACCAGGAGGTAATTTCCCCTGGACACGCCAACTCTCGGCAGTCCTGAACACAGTGGATGCGCAGTGGAACCTGCGTGTCCTTCCAATTGCCGTCCCTGTCACCGACGTTGTACGCGTCTCTGCTGTTACTCTCGACTGAGCTCCTTTGTGGCAACAACTCGGTGCACAGAAACGGAATCAGCTCAAGTTCTGCTGTGTAGTGTTTGGTTTTGTTTGTTTGTTTGTTTTTTTTATCACCGACCTACTTTGTCAAAAAAAGGTTTTGTTGGGTTTTTTTTAAGCTTTTAACTTCGAACCTGAGACCGATGTTTTCCGTCCTGATTGCCATTAATTAAAGATGCAAAAAAGAGAAGTTGTAGGGATACATGGAGGACGACGGAAAAAAAATAGGGAAGGGGAGGGGGGGGGGGTACTTTTTGCCCTGCTTTACCGCGTTTGTTGTCCACAACCCAGTGCTTGGAGTTATCGGTACAACACGTAACAGTATGCAAACGAATCGTACATCATTTTCCCTCACTTCAATAATTCCCAGTACAAGCTCCAGATCCTCCACCAGCGCAGTGCAATGCTCATGGATTTAACTTTAATATTCATTTTCGATGCAGGATTCTGCCAACTGTGGACCCCCTTTCTGCCAAGGTCTCACCCCTGAAAACTCACTGCCGCTTCTTTAAGGGCGACGTCAAAGAGTTAAACCCCGTCCCCACCCCCGCTTCCCTCCCTTCCGACCAGCGTTTTCAGGCCTGAACCCCTTCGCTCTGTTGGGGGCTGGCTGGGTGGCATCCAGGTAATGATTCCTAACTACTGCAGTCAGAAATATTCTTTGCGCTGCCAGGATTCGGACCCTGCGCGTTCTGGTTGGCTGGGCGTCTCATGGCGTCGCCTTGTTTGACGGATGTCTGACTCGCAAAGCTGTTCAACAACGAAGTTAGGAAATTTACGCATCATGATGTTCACTTTGCTCTTCATCGAACCGATCCAGCTGGAGCTCTTTTCGGCTGTCCTTGCCATTGCGTTAGGGGTTCTGGACCTCTTCTCACCAGAAATCGAGAGCTGTTTCTAGTGATCATTGGATGATGAGCCTACAACCCCCATCCCACCCCACCTTCCCTCCCCCAAACTCGCTCCAACCTCTGTGGC
>JADBJO010000135.1:1275000-1277500 GCA_016801955.1 Conus betulinus | reverse complement strand
CATGACTGTCGATCTGCAGGCAGAAGGGTGGCCGGAATCCCTCATGGGTACCATGCGGCACTCTCCCAGAGGAATGATACCCTGCAAGCACCACCACCATAAGGTCTCCAAAATACTATGTCTACTACATACTATCCAGGTATCACACTTCCCTCTCTACGTCCCTCCCCCACCCTTTCCCCTCCCCATGAAAAATTTGGCATCAACCAGACTATCTTCTGATGTTGCCCATCCTAACCTCACCCCAATATTTGAAGCCAAAAATATAATATGGATGGCATGTTATGGCGCATTCCACCCACCACACCACCACACTTTATTCTTCTCCTCCACCATCTGCATGTTATGACATTTTGCAAAATAAGTTGAACCTTCCCCCACCTGCCTTTTCACAAGAATTCTCCTCTCCCCTGCATCTACAAGACTTCAGCCTCCCATCTCCGCACACCCCTCCCTCTGTTTTCATGAAAGTTTGGGAGTACCCCCACCACACCCCAAACGCAAAAAAAAAAACTGGAGCTCTCCCCCACTTTTATACCCAAATTTGGTGATTTCCCCTCACCCCCACTCCCCACACACCCTTTAAATCAGCTAATCCACCCTCCTGTTTTTATAAAAAAAAAATTGTCAGATGTTTCTCACCTTCCAACCCCTTTTTCAAGAATTTTGACACCCCATCCCCCATCCCTCCAGCTTTTTCTGAAATTGTGGAAAACAAGTCCATCCTCCCTTCGCCCATGCTTTTCTAAAACTTTGGAAGACTGCAGTGATGTTCTGTCAGTTTAGGCTGCCCAACCACCCCCATCCCCACCACCCCCCTTTTCACACATCCTCCATCCCCCCACTCTTCCCCTCCCCAAATACAAAATTTCTTCCAATACAACTGATTTTCAAACAAAAACCCATAACCAATTGCAGTGATGTCAAAGACATCCCCCACACACATACAAAAAAAAAAAGGAGGTGGAGGGGGTCTTTAGATGGAGGAAGTCTCTTTTGGAGAGCAGATCTGTAAAAAGTTTAAAATGTTCCACAACAGAACAAGTCCTGAAGGAATCAGGGATGTCTCTCTTTAGATAATCTGCTTGGGAAACATTCATCCTACTTTCAATGAATAGTCATTCTCATTCTGATCTGAGAAGCACATTTTGTACTGTTGGAGTGGGGGAAGGAGGTGGGGGGGGGGGGGGGGGATGCATGGAGAGGCAGATGGATGAGTGAAAGAATGTGTTGAAATCTATGATAAAGATTTTATATCTGATGAGCTGCACATGTCAATTTGTCTTTAGACTGAAAGACCTGTAGATCGAGAGTAAATCAGCATACCAGCCGCCGTGGCGAAGTGGTTAGCGTCGCGGACTCCCAGCTGGGAGGTCATGGGTTCCAATCCCATCAGAGCCATGTGGGTTTTTCTGCCCCGACCGGCTCCTACCCAGAGTTGAGTTTGCTGCGGACTCAGCTGGGAATACTGGGACCACACACTCGAGTTTCATCCACTTAATGGATGCATTTCTGAGAGTGTTGCTCAAATTTCCTGACCAACGCTGCAGGTGCCTGTATCTCTCGGGCCTGGTTGATGCCAGGATATATTATGAAAGGAAGCGTAGAGTACAGCCCTGTCATGTAGTCTCAGAGCGAAATGGAATCCATAGCATCATCTTAATCATCCTCATTCTCATCGATCAGCATAAAAAAAGGTCTCACATTCTGTGGCCCTTCATGCCCTGCTCTTATGGTGACCTAAATTTCGATGTCCTTTCCACGTCTGTGGCCTTGGTTTGGTTCCGTCAGGGTCACCGGTATCGGCGAGTCCATGGGGGTTGCCG
Organism: Conus betulinus; assembly: GCA_016801955.1. NCBI lineage: Eukaryota > Metazoa > Mollusca > Gastropoda > Neogastropoda > Conidae > Conus > Conus betulinus. The sequence continues at coordinate 1,275,674 of JADBJO010000135.1, read as the reverse complement.
TTGGACGGATGTGGTGGCGCCCTCTGGGGGGAGAGCTCACTCACGCCGGATCCGCGACTAAGCAATTATTGTAGTCAGTAGGGGGCTTAGTAGGTGGTGGTGTCCTGCGTATGTTAGATCAGAACAGGCGCCACTGAACACCACCAAAGTGACTTGGCAGCAGTGCAGTGTCTCCTCCGGTGGGTTGCCTCTTGACAACTTGACAGTGACTGCTCCCTGTGGATTGCCGGTGCCGGGGCTGCAGCCGGGCCGACTGGGCTTTGGCTGTGGATGGGGTGTCAGAATAAGCGGCGTGGGTGCACTGCCTCTGAGGTGGCGCAGAGGTAGGGACAGGAAAAAAAAAAAAAAGTAAATCAGCATGGTTCCTTCTCCATACTTTTTCTTTAACAATAAAAAAACAACATGCAAGAAAACTACCTTTTGTATTGAAGTTTTCATTAGTTAGAAACAAACAATCACATGTTTTGAAGAAAGTTTACCTTTGGATGGATGTTGAAAAATTCACGCTTTCATATTCTTTTCTCTCGTTTTCACCGTAGTACATAAGAAACCCATCTTTGACCAGGAAGAATCTGCTCACAAACACATGCACACATTTTCTTTAATACGGTGTATGTCAAAATGTGCAAATCATCCCTCACCCCACCCCCAATATCTGCAGACACCCCAACAGC
>JADBJO010000135.1:1257500-1260000 GCA_016801955.1 Conus betulinus | reverse complement strand
GTCCTCATCCATCTTTCCTTTTAATAATGCCCTCGTCCATCTTTTATTTCTGATAATGTCCTCATCCATCTTTCCTTTCTCATAGTGTCCTCAATCCATTTTTCCTTTCTCGCAATGTCCTCATCCATCTTTCCTTTCTCACAATGTCCTCGTCCATCTTTCCTTTCTCACAATGTCCTCGTCCATCTTTCCTTTCTCAGTATGTCCTCATCCATCTTTCCTTTCTCACAGTGTCCTCATCCATCTTTCTTTCTCATAATGTCCTCATCCATGTTTCTTTTCTCACACAATGTCCTCGTCCATCTTTCCTTTCTCACAATGTCCTCGTCCATCTTTCCTTTCTCAGTATGTCCTCATCCATCTTTCCTTTCTCACAGTGTCCTCATCCATCTTTCCTTTCTCATAACGTCCTCATCCATCTTTCCTTTCTCACAATGTCCTCGTCCATCTTTCCTTTCTCGCAATGTCCTCGTCCATCTTTCCTTTCTCGCAATGTCCTCATCCATCTTTCCTTTCTCACAATGTCCTCATCCATCTTTCCTTTCTCACAATGTCCTCATCCATCTTTCCTTTCTCATAATGTCCTCATCCATCTTTCCTTTCTCATAATGTCCTCATCCATCTTTCCTTTCTCATGATGTCCTCATCCATGTTTCCTTTCTCACGATGTCCTCATCCATCTTTCCTTTCTCATAATGTCTTCATCCATGTTTCCTTTCTCACGATGTCTTCATCATCTTTCCTTTCTCATAATGTCTTCATCCATCTTTCCTTTCTCACAATGTCCTCATTCATGTTTCCTTCTCATAATGTCCTCATCCACCTTTCCTTTCTCACAATGTCCTCATCCATCTTTCCTTTCTCACAATGTCCTCATCCACCTTTCCTTTCTCATAATGTCCTCATCCATGTTTCTTTTCTCATAATGTCCTCATCCACCTTTCCTTTCTCACAATGTCCTCATCCACCTTTCCTTTCTCACAATGACCTCATCCATCTTTCCTTTCTCACAATGTCCTCATCCACCTTTCCTTTCTCACAATGACCTCATCCACCTTTCCTTTCTCACAATGTCCTCATCCATCTTTCCTTTCTCATAATGTCCTCATCCATCTTTCCTTTCTCACATTGTCCTCATCCATCTTTCCTTTCTCATAATGTCCTCATCCATTTTTTCCTTTCTCATGATGTCCTCATCCATGTTTCCTTTCTCACGATGTCCTCATCCATCTTTCCTTTCTCATAATGTCTTCATCCATGTTTCCTTTCTCATAATGTCCTCATCCATCTTTCCTTTCTCATAATGTCTTCATCCATGTTTCCTTTCTCACAATGTCCTCATCCATCTTTCCTTTCTCATAATGTCCTCATCCACCTTTCCTTTCTCACGATGTCCTCATCCATCTTTCCTTTCTCACGATGTCCTCATCCATCTTTCCCTTTCTCACGATGTCCTCATCCATCTTTCCTTTCTCATGATGTCCTCATCCATGTTTTCCTTTCTCACGATGTCCTCATCCATGTTTTCCTTTCTCACGATGTCCTCATCCATCTTTCCTTTCTCACGATGTCCTCATCCATCTTTCTTTTCTCATGATGTCCTCTTCCATGTTTCCTTTCTCACGATGTATCCCTCATCCATGTTTCCTTTCTCACAATGTCCTCATCCATCTTTCCTTTCTGATGATATCCTCGTTCATCCTTTCTTTCTCATGGAGTCCTCATCCATCTTTTCTCTCTGGGAGTCCTTCCCCCTCTTTCCTTTCACATATCTTCTTTGCATCTTTTCTGTTCTCATAATGTCCCTATCCACCATTCGGTTTTTCATTCTGTCCACATTCATCTTTCCTGTGTCGCATAGTTCTCTCCCCATCTTACCTGTCTCATCGTGTCCTTAGTTATCTGTTCTTTCCCTTGATCCCTTGATGTCCTTAGTAGTATTTCCTTTGTAATGATGTCCTCGCCTATCTTTGCTTCTTCGGCATACCTCCATGCATCTTTATTTTCTTACTATGTCCTCATCTGTACTGTTTTAGTCATAAAGTCCGTGACCATCTTTTTTTTTTCCTCGCAATATCCAAATCCATTTTCCTTCTGCAAAATATGCTTATCTATATTTTCTTCATTGTGACATTTTACTTTCTCTGTAAGAGGCACCAACAGGTGTATCTTTCTCTTTTCTTTCCTTTCTCATGACATTGTCTATTTTTCCATAGTCATGATGACTATATCCATCTTTCTTTTTGTTAAGGTTTCATACTCAATTCCCCCCCCCCCTCCTTTTTTTTCTTTTTTTTTTTGGCGGGGGGGGGGGGGGGGGGGGGGGGGGGGGGGGGGGGGGGTGAGGGGTCTCGATCTTTCGTTTCTCCCCATGGTCTCATCTGTCTTTACTTTTCCATGATGTCCTCAGCCATTTTTTTTTTTTTCAATCTTGATGATGTTGTTGGTTATTGCCTTCCTCATGATAATGTCGTTTTCTCTCTCTTGCAGTTGGCGATAT
>JADBJO010000135.1:1237500-1242500 GCA_016801955.1 Conus betulinus | reverse complement strand
AGTTTCATCTCCATCCAGTAGCAGTTTCTCGCTTTTCCACTAAAGTTGTCTTCTTTAAATATTTCATGGGTTTGAACCTAAGATCCTTCATTTTAAACCCCCCCCCCCCCCCCCCCCCCCTTTCATTCTATAGCCCTTCCATTACCGCCCATACCCCCTGTTACACATTTTTCATGTTTCCAAATTCTCCATTCTCTTATGTCATATTTAGTCTTTTTTCTCACTATACCTCCAACCTTTTTGAAGTCCTGCAGTCTCTCCCTCCCCCCTATCCCGCCCGTTTTTTTTTTTTTTATCATTCTTATGTTCTTCTGTTCTTCTTCCATCCATTATCATGCTCGAAAACCCCTTTCCTCCTCCAGAGCGTCATTCATCAGTTTCACTTTGTCTTCTTTCTCACATCTACTGATCTTTGTTCTACTTTTCTTCAGTGGTCCACCATTCATCCTTTTCTCGTCCCCAGTTCCAGTTCCCGTCTCTCAGTTATCATTCTCTCGTTCTCTTACTCTCAATTTGTTCTTCGTTTACTGTTGTCATGTTCTGCCCCCGTCCTACACTCAGCATTTTTATGTCCTCTTCGTCTCATCGTGTCAGCCATTCATTATTAACGCTTTCCCCCCGTCCTCTCATTCCTCCTCATTCTGTGCTGATTGTGCCCGCTAGCACTCTGTCGCTATCCTGTTTTTATTAAGGCCATCATTCTCACGCTCTTCTTCTCTTCCTCCGCTTTTCTCATCCGCCTTTCGTTCATCAGTGTTGCACCACTCTTCTATGGATCTTCATTTTTTTTTCTTTTTTTTTTTTTTTTGCTTTCTTCTCTCCCCCTTCAGTCCAACATTCATCGCTTTCACAGTCTCCTCCCCTCCGTCCAGCATTCACAGAGATCTCGCTCTCTCTCTCCCCCCCCCCCCCCCCCCCCCCTTTCAGTGCATCCAGTCCAATGTTCATCATTCTCGCCATTTTCCCTAGTCCAATCCTCATTTTAACGTCTCCCCGGTTCAATATTTATTATTCTCACCTTTTTCCACAGTCCAACATTAGTCGTTCTCACGTTTTTCTCCCCAGTTCAATACTTACCAATTTTTTTTCGTTTTTAACCCCCCCCCCCCCCCCCCCCCCCCCCCCCCCCCCCTCCCGTCCAACATTCACCATTCGTATGCTTTACCGTACTCCATCTTTCCTCCTTCAAGCCTTTTCCTGCACTTCTTATGTGTTCCTTCAGTCCAGCATTATTCATTCTCACGCATCCCCCTCCCCCCACCCCCAAGCTTCCCTGCTGCTCAATATTCATCACTTTCGTGTTTTCCGGGGCCCCCCCTATTCAAACATTTATCATTCCCACATACCTCCCACTCAAACATTCATCGTTCTCACATTTAATGCCCAGTCCAACATTCATCATTTTCAAGTTTTCCCCTGTTTAACAATCATTATTCTCACGTTTTTTTTCCCTTCCCTCCCAGCATTCATTGTTCTCATTTTATCCCAGTCTAACATTCATCATTTGCACGTTTTCTCCTGTCCTACATTCATTATTCTCACATTTCTCCCGTCCAACATTCATTCTGACGTTTTCCGCCCACTCCAAAATGCTTCATTTTCACGTTTCCTCATTCGACATTCATGATTCTCACGCTTGCTTCTGCTCAAAATTCATCATTTTCACCCTTTCCCCTCCCCCCTCCCCCGTCCAACATTTGCAATTGTTACCTTTTCCCCCAATCCAACATTCATTATTCTCACGTTTCCCCTGGTCAAACGTTCAATATTCACATGTTTTCCCCCCGTCCAACAGTCATCATTCTCACGTTTCCCCCTCTCCTAAAAGCTTTATTCTTCCCTATCCAACATTCATCATTCACAACTCCTCTCCTCCCCCCCTCCTCCTCCCCCGCCTCAAGTCGAACATTCATCATTTTCACGTTTTCCCTCCCTCCAGCATTCATCATTTTCGCGTCAGTCTCTTCATCATGTTGGTCATTCTCCATTTTCTCTTCTCTGATTTCGTTCGTCATTCGCCATTCTCTCGTTCTTCTTTTCTGATCGTGTGCAACATTCGTCGTTCTTCTCTTGGTCCCTTCTCACTCCATTCATCACTGGATTACTCTGACGATGTCCTATTTTCATGTACTCCATGATTCCCACGTTCCTCCCGATTATCTCCCTTCTCCTATCCAGTGTCTCATTCGTCACTCTCACCTCCTTTTCTCTGTTTGCAAACACTCATTGTGCCTTTGTTTCGTTTGTTTTAATCTGGCCAACATTGCACTATTCCAACGCTGTCCAGTGTTCATTAATTTGTTGGTCTCACATTCCTCCTTTCTTTTCCTTCTTTTCCCGTCCTTCACCGCTCTCACGTCATTTGCCCATCCAAGATTCCATCCGTCACCTTCCATACATCATTTAGCATCCTCATATTCTTCTTTTCACCTCCCGTTCATAGATATTTCACTTTCCTCTTCCCCCCCCCCCCCCCCCCCCCCCCCCCCCCCCCCCCCCCCCCTCATTCATGATTCTGACGCTTTAAATCATCTTGATAGTTAGTCATCTCATGTCCTCCTTTCGTCCGTTCTTTTTATTATTTTCGCGTTGGCCTGTTTTTCTTCCAAACGAGACCAAGTACGCCATCCTGTTTCTTGCCTTCTCATCCGAACTGCATTTCATCACTCGCGCTAGTTCCGATTACTTGTTCATCGTTTTCACGTTCTTCTCCCTCCTCTCTTTTCATCATTCTCGGGTTCTCCTTTTCTCTCCTGTCTGTCACCATTCTTTTCTTTTTCTTCCGTCCGTTATTCATCTCTTTTCCTTCCCCTGTTGTCCCTGTCTCGTCATTCTCACGCTCTTTTCGTAATCCCTTCATACTTATGTTCTAGTGCCATCGATCATTCACCATATTCTTGTTCTTGTCAGTCAGTCATAACCTGCACGGTTTCTTGTTCTCATTTGTCTGTTACTCATATTCCTTCCTTCTGTCCTTCCTTCGTTATGTTTACGTTCACCTGTTCTTGTACTTCATAAATTGTTCCTTCCGTTAACGTCTTCTCATTATAATCCCGTCTGTCATTCACATCTTCTAGTCCTATCCGTCACTAAAAATTTTCTTAACGTTATTCCCCTGTCTGTTATTCATTATTTTTACGTTCCTCTCTATTCATCTCGTCCATTTGGCATTTTTCTCTCCTCATTGCGTCCACCATTCATCATTTCGCCATCACTCCATCTATTTCTTCTTTTATTGAATTATTCTGACAGTATTTTTACTTTTATGCAGTCCATAGTCTTGGTGCTCTTCTCTCTTCCTCTTTCTCTTGTTCCATCCCCTGTTCATCATTTTCACCTTTTCTTCTTTTCACCTCGTGAAAGACGTATTATCTCGTTTCATCTTCCCTCGGTTCGTCCCTCACTGGGTCGTTCTCACGCTGTTCTAATTTCACGTAATCTATGATTCTCATACTGCTCTCGCCTTTTCCCTCTGCTGAACCGTTCTTTTGTCGATCTCATGTCACTGTCCTGTCCACCGTAAATCATTTTCACGTCCTCCTCTTCAGCTCTCCTTCATCATGGGTATTATGTCATCTCATCCCACCTCTCATTTATGATTGACTATTATTACTCATCATTCACGTTTTCCTCTTTCATACTTGCTTTGCACTATTCTTGCGTTTCTTTTTTTTTTTTTTATCCCGTCCATTACACATTCTTCTTATGTTATTATTTCGTCCAAAAATTTTTCATCATTTTCTAGTTCTTCTCGCATTTCTTTTTTTCCCCACAAAATTTGTTCATTTTCCGTTTTCTGACAATTCTCCCAGTATCTTCACGTCCCGTTCATATTTCACCATTCTCAATCTCTTATCCTGTCAGTCGTTCATTGTGTGCACGTCCTCCAGTCAGCCATGGTCACGTTCCTCTGATTTCGGTCATCCATTACTTTCACGTTCTTCTTCAGTCAGTCTGTCATCGCTTTTTCACGTTCTTCTTCAGTCAGTCTGTCATGGTTTTCAAGTTCTTCTCAGTTAATAATTTGTTGTTTTTCACGTTCCGTTCAAGTCGGTCATTGATTATTTCATGTTCTTCTCTCCGGTTAGTCACGTATCATCTTAACGCTCTTCGCCAGTCATTCATTATCCCTTTCACATTCTTCTCCCACCAGTCATTCATCGTTTTCACGTTCTCCTATGATCAATCATTCTTCATATACACGCTCATCTCCCGTCAGTTATTCATCATTTTCACGTTCTTCTCCCCTTTTGTCATTCATCATTTTCATGTTTAATCACAGCAACAGAGATGTTGCGTAAACAAGAATTCATTACTTTCTGATTTTCGTCTTTATGATACGTCTGTTTGCAAAAATGTGCACAACGTGTGAAAAAATGAAATTATAAACTCCCATTGTATCCTGTTAGATTAAGAAGTATTGTTGTCATGAAATCTTTGGACAAAGCACAGGCATGTGTAAGGCATTCTCGGAGAACAATTTATCCTCGAGCCTCGTTTCTAATATCAAAAGTTAAAGATAGAGAGATGAGGCTATGCCAGTTCCCAAAGACCAAATTCATATACCACATACTTGGAATTTAAAGAACATTTGACGTCTTTCTTTTTCGTGTAAAAGTATTGTTGGTATTTTATTTGTTGTTAAAAAAAATGCCATAAGATCGTTTTACAAAGCCTCTGGAAAAAAATATAATCGTAGTATATCAGGCGAGTTAAGAAAAAAAGGGTTGAAGCACATAAGATAATGAGCTCGAAGAAAAAAGAATAAGTTAACAAAATTGTTTACTTCATGTAAAGTCTAATTCAAATTCATGCTGCAAGACCCGAGCAAAGAGCAAACAGTGACGTGCCCATGAGCTGCGTACCACACTGTACCGGCTTCCAGTGAGGACATGTACGTGTCTCTCTGTCTCGCGTGCTTGCGTGTGTGTGTGTGTGTGTGTGTGTGTGTGGGGGGGGGGGGGGGGGGGTTGGTGGGTGTGATTATGTGTACGCGCACG
>JADBJO010000135.1:1200000-1235000 GCA_016801955.1 Conus betulinus | reverse complement strand
TTGAGTTAGCTTGTTGAATAAAAAAAAATACTGACAGCAGACCTATTGAATTAGCTTGTTGAATAAAAAAAAAAAACAATCTACTGACAGCAGACCTATTGAATTAGCTTGTTAAATAAAAAAGTCTACTGACAGCAGACGTATTGAATTAGCTTGTTGAATAAAAAAAAAAAACAGTCTACTGACAGCAGACCTATTGAATTAGCTTGTTGAATAAAAAAAAAAAACAGTCTACTGACAGCAGACCTATTGAATTAGCTTGTTGAAAAAAAAAAAAAAAAAAACTACTGACAGCAGACCTATTGAATTAGCTTGTTGAATAAAAAAAATCTACTGACAGCAAAACTATTGATTTAGCTTGTTGAATAAAAAAAAAATACTGACAGCAGACCTATTGAATTAGCTTGTTGAATAAAAAAAAAAAAAAATCTACTGACAGCAGACCTATTGAATTAGCTTGTTGAATAAAAAAAAAATACTGACAGCAGACCTATTGAATTAGCTTGTTGAATAAACAAAATACTGACAGCAGACCTATTGAATTAGCTCACGGCAGTCCGGTGCATACAAATACACTGAATTCATACCACGAAGCTGGCTTACTGTCTCTTTCAGAATAAGGTAAGTTGTCAAAAGCTAATCGTTTTTATTTGAACGCCTTTTGTCTTGAATTCAGAAACAAAGTATTCGTAGACTCAGGCAACGACTATCTGAAAAGAGCTAGACACATGCTTTCTCTCTGTCCAGACAGTCGGAGATTACACAATGAACATAACGAAAAAATGCAGTTTTGTTCTTTCATCGGTTTAATCGGTCCAACAGCATCTGTCGCGCCTCACAAAAAGAACCGACAGTTCAAATTTGATAATGATTATATTGTTCTGACGACAGATGAAAACATTTTATCACCCGAGAAAGATGATAACGTAAAGATATTTTCTGAGACTCGAGAACGTAACTATCAAAGTCATTTATCCAAATTATTGAAAACAAAAAATGCCCAAAAGATGGCTCAATCCTAGAATCACGCACACGTTTCTGGATTAAAAAAAATCATTTAGAAATACAAGAACAATTTTGTCTTGGTATTACTAATATCCAACTTCTTTTTCCTAGGTCCGCGTGAAGTCACTGGGGCATCGCGCTGAAGAATTGTTCACCAGGTCCCTCCAGTTCTGTCGCTTGTGGTCCGAGGGCGTAGGTTGCTGAAACTAAATCCCAGACTGTTGAACAGTTCCTATCTGAAATGAATCCCCGATATATGGACTGTTTACAGTTTCTAGCTGCTATCCATGATTATATCAGTACTGGAGGTGACGATGTGGCAGGCCATTAGCGTGATCTTGCCGGTGCTGATTTCACACACTATGTCACGTTGATGTTACATCTAGCGTTTTAGCAAGCATAGTGAGCGCTTGTTCAGTGCCTGCTATCAACCGAAGTTACCTGCAAAGTGAAGGTTCTTGAAAGATATTCTCGCAGTGCTGATTTTGTTGACATTATCTTCAAGTGGATCATTCATGATGCAGTCCAGGACTATGTTGAAAAATACTGGGGAGTACAGGTGACCCGACGGATCCTAACTGATATGCTGGACCACTTTCCAGTCGCGCCCTTGTGAGTACTGCACTGGTCGCTTTGACGTATACTTGCTGAGTGTTGTTGATTAACTTTGTTCCGATATCAAATTTCTTCATAACGGCCTGTAGCACCTCAGGACACACTCTGTCAAACGCCCTTTGAAGTCTGTGAAGACATGATAGAACTTCTGGTGTTGCAGGTGTTTCTGGCGAAGGGTTAAAGATCTGTTCGATAATGCTTCTGCCTTTCAGATACGGCGGTGTCTGTCTGCAACTGTAATCTATTCAGAAGGATTTTGAACATTACGTTGCTTAAATTGCTAATCTTGCGGTTGTTCTGGCAGTGTTGAGGATTTCCTCTTTTTGGAAGTGTGACGATTAGTGATCGAGTCTCTTTGGCGTTAGTCACTCGTTAATGCGCCAGATTTTGTTCCAGATGGCTGTTAATATATCAGTTACTGCCTTTCCGCCATATTCAAGTGTTCTGTAGGGGGTGTTGTCAATGCTCGCAGCCTTGCCGTATTCCAGCGACTTTACTGTTACTGCGACTTCTTCGACAGAGTGTTGGAAAGTCATTTCCAGTTGATGAATCCTGAACTGTTAGCATACTGAGACCCCTTTTGCTCTGTTTGTTGTAGAGCTCTCTTTCGCTCTGTTGCAGAGCTCAAAGTAAAGTCCCCCCATCTTTTTTTATGATATTTTCTTTCTGTATGAGACGGTGAACGTCTTTGTCCTGAGTGGTGCTGAATTTCATTTGCCTTGGTCAAATTTTTCACAGATTTAATGGAATGCCCTGTGCGTGCCTCCACCCCATGTGATCACAGCGCAGGCTTCCAAGGGTGTGCAGGATTGCTCCCTGCTGATTTGTTCGGCAGTCGAGGACAGTATTTCGCTGGGTCCTACCCACACCTTCGGGTGTACCTTTTCCTTTATCATTCTTATCCAGGTGTTTCTTAGATTTGTCACACGCTTTACTTTTATCCCGTCTAACATTCACCATTAGCATGCTCCTTCTCTCCTCCTTCCGTCTCTTATTCATTTCCATCACATTGTCACTCCTCATTCCTCCTCGTCATTCATCATACCTGCGTTCTCCTCTTCTATCCCGTCCACCATTCACAATCACCACGTTCTCCTGTTCTCATTCCGTCCGTCATTTGTCATGCTTAAAGTTCTGCCGTAAATCAATCATCATTTCTCGAGTTCGCTCAATGAATCATCAGTCTCACGATCTTTTCTTGTTGTCCTAGGCCCATCATGTATTTATCATTCTGGCGTTCTGTTCTTCCCGTCCGGCCCATCATTGATTCTCCTCCAGTCGTTGTCGTCGTCTCCTCTCGACCGTCATTGTTCATTACCACGTTCTCTTTTTCTCCAGTGTACAGTTCATCGGTTTTACGTTTTGTACATATGTTCCTGTCTATCATTCATCTTCACGTTCTGCTCATGCCATCCCGTCCATCATTTATCATTCTCGAGGTGTCTTCCTCTCCGTCTTGTTCCTCCTCCTCTTCCTTCTCCTCCTCCACATGCTCCTCCTCCTCCCCCTCATCATCATCATTATAATCATCTGTCTCTCTCGCTCGCTCGCTTTCAGAGAGAGAGAGAGGGGGGGGGTTGCAAATTGAAGGAAAAAGACGAATTATGCATGGCTAAGAGAGAGAGAGAGAGAGAGAGAATGAAAAATAAAATACCATGGAAAATTATTTTCAAGACATATTCAAACATCATTTTTATTCTTATTTCACGTATTATTTTACTTTTTTTTAACCATCCTATTTTGTTTTCTTTTTATTTTCTATGATGATGTTATGCCTTTTTTCTAGTTTGTTTTATTAAAAAAAAAATTTTTTCTGGTAATCAAATTATGACCGATCAGTCATTTTATTCAAATAACTGTATGGATACGCACAGGCACACACATACCACGTTCATACGCAAGGCGCGCGCGCGCGCAAGACATACACACACACATACACGCGCGCGCACACACACACGCACACACACACACACACACACACACACGCACACACACACACACAGGCGCACGCGCGCGTGCGCGGGGGGGAAGCGTGCAAGTGCGCGCGTGCTCGCACGTAGGCATGCACACATGATGCACGCACACACCACACATACACATAAACACACACACACACACACACACACACACACACACACACACACACACACACACACACACACACAGAGAGATGGGGGGGGGGGGGGGTGAGAGTAAGAGATCATTTTTTTGTTTTGTTTATCTTTCATTTCATTTCATTGATCTAGTTTGGTAGTTACTTAGTAAGTAATTGTTTGATTACCGTATATGGTTCTCAGTTCATCTATGCATTCATTCATTCACTTTAAGCAATATTTTGCGTTTTGTATGCCCAGTGATGTGATGATCACAGTATTACCAATGAAAAGTTTGAGGTTTTCTGCGTTCACAACTGCAGTTTGAATGTTTTACATTAAAAGTGATGGTACATCGAGTTGGAACAACGGGTTTATTTTTCTTTTCTCTCCCCACACCTCCTCGCCCTTCCCCCGCTATGCGTTTAGACGAGTTTGTTTTACGATAATTTAGGTTCTTTTCATTCTTTGGTACACTTTTTGTGTCTTTTTGTTGTTGTTTTTTTTTTTTCCCTTTCTTTCTTTTCCTTCCTAACTTTCTCACATTTATTATTATTTTTTTTTTTTGTTCGTTCATTGTTGTTGTTGTTGTTGTTTGTTTTTTTTTTTTTTCGTACGTTTTTTCGATCAGTCGGTCGATCGGTTGCTCGTTGTCATTAATTCGTTCATTCGGTCAGTCTATCGTTCAATCATTCATTTGTTCGGTCGGTCGCTCATTCAGTGATTTATTCGGTCAGTCGGTCGTTCAGACATTTATTCGTTCGGTCAGTAAGTCGATCGTTCAGTCATTTGTTCGTACATTCGTTCGGTCGATTGCTCATTCAGTCGCTCAGTCGATCAAGCGGTCGCTTAGTCATGCATTCGTGCAGTCGGTCGTTCAGACATTCATTTGTTCAGTCGGTTAGTCGATCGTTCATTCATTCATTCATTCAGTCGGTTAGTCGGCCGTTCAGTCATTCATTCGTTCAGTTATCATTCGGTCGTTCAGACATTCATTGGTTCAGTCGGTCGTTCAGTTATTCCTTCGTATATTCGTTCGATCGATCGCTCATTCAGTCATCCATTCGGTCAGTCGGTGGCGTAATCATGCATTCGTTTAGTAAGTCGTTCAGTCATTCATTCGTTCACTCGGGCGTTTAGACATTCATTCGTTCAGCTGGTCAGTCATTCGTTCGTGCATTCGTTCGGTCGATCGTTCATTCAGTCATGCATTCGGTCTGTCAGTCGTTTAGTCATGCATTCGTTCAGTCGGTCGTTGTCGTTCATTAGCAGAGTCGGTCAGTCGGTCGTTCAGACATTAATTTCTTCAGTCGGTCGTTCAGACATTCATTTGTTCAGTCGGACATTCATTCGTTCAGTCGGTCATTCAGTCATTCATTCGTTCAGACGTGACGTGAAGGGGGCGTATTGGAAAGGCGGGTGGGGGGGGGGGGGGGGGAGGGGTTGAAAGATGTGTGCATTATGGGCGTATCAAGACAGATGGGGTGCGGAAGAAGGGGTGTGGCAAGGGTGGACCCGTTGGGCCAGAGGGGGCGAATGAAGAGCGCGACATGGGTGGGCATACTGGGGCAGAGGGGTCACGGATGAAGGGCGTGACCTGCATATTGGGGCAGAGGAGGCAGGGTGTGCGTGACACGGGTGGACGTTTACATGGATTGTGTCTCTCTTTGTGTACGTGTGTATAAAAGCTGCTTATCTTCATATAATACACTACATAAAACCCGGTAGCCAAAACGATGTTTCAAAAAAAAAAAAAAAGGTGTACCACCACCACCGCCACCGCCACCACCACCACCATTACTATCACTCGAACACCACCACCACTACTGGGTTTGAACGAGGCAAAATATCTGTAAACATGTTCGTATGGACATTATTTTGCAAGGAAAAAGGTGGGCATCACGTGGACACTGCCTGCTGCAAACTTGTCGCTGCCCGATCATGTAGTAGTACTACTATTCTGTTCAGACCTGTTTCAACGCCTACAGTGTATGAAAATGCAGATGTATAAACACTGTACGGCCGTTCTTCATCACGAGGTGTGTTGTCGCTAAACATGAAATCGCGTTTGTCCGTTAAAGACAGTTTACCTTTTAAGCTCTTTTTTTTCACTTGTTTGTCAGGTTAAGAATTAAAATTCCACGGACAAAAAGCCCAACAATCAGTGAAAGTATCAGAAGATGGCCGTGTCTTTGGCATAGCACGATGGGAGGCAGCGCCTATCGCTCTCCTTCCGCCCCCTTTTACCGTTCCTGAACTGAATCAGGTACCCATTTACCACTGGGTGGACAGAGTGGGATTTCAAGCCGAAAAAAATCCGACGTTACGAGTGGTTCGAACTCCTTCAGCTCGGCAAGTAAAAGCTCTAACCATCTGGCTACCCGCTCCTCTCTACCCGTTAAAGCATCAATGAATTTTTTTCAGTTTCAGTATTTCAGTACATATTTTGTATGATTGTTCACTTGTCTCGGGACTCACCAAGGGCCGGGGGACACTTCAGTGATGAATACTGCACCAGTTGTGTCCCCATCTGGTGGTGCTAAGAACAGGAGGAGCCAAGAACACATACACACGCACACATGCACGCACGCACACACACACACACACACACACACACACACACACACACACACACACACACACAGATATCGATCGGTTTAAATGCAGAAGTGTCAGATTTAAACAAAGTTTTATTCCCCTGTCCATTGATTTCATGAACCGAGAGATGTTTAATTGAAATCCAAATTCCTCTATATGAATGTATGTCATATGTGAGAAAATGGGTAATGTGGCTAGATTATTGTTTATTTGCTGTGAATGTGTGTGACCACAAATTAATTTCTCAAATTGAGATAATAAAGTTTACTTGACTTGACTGAGACTTGACTTGACACGCCACAACCAACCCGTCACTGGGACGATTGTAATGGTCAATCTTAGGGTTGGTGATGGCCTTTGTTTGAAAGAGTGAAGGGCAAGCAGCTGAGCCCCTCCCGTTCCCACCCCCTCCTACACACACACACACACACACACACACACACACACCACACACACACACACCGCTCTTATTCCAACACTCCAGACTGAGCCCCCTCCCGTTCCCACCCCGTCACTCACACACACACACACACACACACACACACACACACACACACGCACAGATCACTGTTAGGTGGATGTTAAATTAAAGAACGAACGAACACACACACGCACACACACACACACACACACACACACACACACGCACACACACACACACACACACACACACACACACACACACACTCACTCACTCACTCACCTCAACTCTCATTCCAACACTCCGGGCTGATCCCCCTCCCGTTCCTCCACCCAACTCATCCGTCACATTTCCGCTTTCCGGAGAGATTGGCGTTGTTTATCAACTGCCACACGATGGACTGTGTACCAGGCGAACAGCTGAGCCCCTTCTCGTTCCACCCCCACTCACCCAACCCCTCACATCTCCACGCCCCCCCCCCCCTCTCCCGTCAGCAGTAGGTCAGTAAGGAACTAGACATTGATTCGAAAGTTTCTTTCAAGGTGTGAAAGTGTGTAGAGTGCAGGTCGCATAGCAAACAAATTCTTGATCTCGCTGCGAAAGAAATGCCATGCCACGTTAAGTTTAGGCTGTTAAAACAACGGATAAGGACTTCCTCTCTCTCTCTCTCTCTCTCTCTCTCTCTCTCTCTCTCTCTCTCTCTCTCTCTCTGTGGCATCTGAGCAGTTGTGTTGTGCACTTGGGCTTCAGCAACATTGTGCAGAGCCTGACCACGTTTCAAGGTAAATGTGACTGCTTATTTCTTGTGAACCTTAGGTTATGTTTACAAGGCTAGGACTTGGTCTAAGTGCGTCACCATAGAATTGGGCTTGACTGACGGGAGTCTCTCTGCAGTGTAGAAAGATTAAGAAAATAAACAAATGCATTCTGATTGGGATACTGCAGTTTCTGTTCAGCGTAACCTAGATAAGCCTCTCTCTCTCTGCGCGCTATATACCCTACCATCCGAGCCACTCTTGTAACATTCACAACATCCCCAAACTCACGTGAGCATACAGATCCTGTTGTGTGATAGTTGTGAGCAACTTAGGAGGTAGAAAGAAACTGTCCATGTCCCTGTTGCGAGCAAGCGCCGTAACTGGTCGTTGTGGCAAAAGCTCTGAACTCCCGTCCAGTCAGCGAATTAGTCAGAAAGTGACACTGGATTCAGGTTTTACGTCTGCAGACGGCAGACAGGGCAGTCATATCCGGAGAGTGGGAAAGGGCATATCTTACTCTATACTCGTTACCAGAACGGTGTTAAGATGGGTCGCGAAAACGGCAGAGATTAGGTTGAGTGCCAGCATGACTGGAATTCGCAGCGTTTGACTGCGAGCTGTAACCAACTGAGAAATAGCAGGAATAAAGGCCACCCCCATTCAGCAATGTAGTCTGCCTCTTTCTCCGTCTAATCTGTGTCTGTAAAACGTCGTTGTATTTGTTTGTTTAGTTTTATGTCTTTTCACATGGTGTGTTTTTAGACGGTCATGTGGGTTTTTCTGCCCCGACCGGCTCCTACCCAGCGTTGATTTTGCTGCGGGCTCAGTTGGGAAGACTGGGACCACACAGTCGAGTTTCATCCACTTAATGGATGCGTTTCTGAGAGTGTTGCTCAAATTTCCTGACCAACACTGCAGTGCCTGTATCTCTCGGGCCTGGTTGACGCCGGGATATATTATGAAAGGAAGCGTAGAGTACAGCCCTGTCATGTAGTCTCAGACCGAAATGGAAATCCGTAGCATCATCTTAATCATCCTCATTCGTCGATCAGCATAAAAAAAAAAAAAATCTCAAATTCTGTGGCCCTTCATGCCCTGCTCTCATGGTGACCTCAATTTTCGATGTCCTCTCTACGTCTGTGGCCTTGGTTTGGTTCCGTCGGGGTCACGGTATCGGCGAGTCCATGGGGGCTGTCGTTGGACGGACGTGGTGGCGCCCCCTCCGGAGGGAGAGCTCACTCGCGCCGGCTCCGCGACTAAGCAATTATTGTCGTCAGTAGGGGCTTTAGTAGGTGGTGTCCTGCGTATGTTAGATCAGAACAGGCGCACTGAACACCACTGAAGTGACTCGGCAGCAGTGCAGTGTCTCCTCTGGTGGGTTGCCTCTTGACGACTCGACATTGACTGCTCCCTGTGGATTGCCTGTGCCGGGGCTGCGGCGGGGCCGACCGGGCTGTGAATCTCATACTAATGTACCAATAGGACTGCGAAGTATATACTTTGATACATTAGCCAAAATGAATGATGATTTGAAGTTAGTCTTAGAATCATCAATTGTAGCATTATTTGGTAACTGAAAATTGGGTAGGTACTGCCGCATAATGGTTAAATGGTACATGAAGTGGCAAAAGTCTTTCCCCACATATGCATTTTGCAGTAACAACATATTTACATTTTAATGAATTATATTTATGTCTAAAACACAAACTAGAAATTTCCCTTGGAAAAACATTCGACAAAGACATGCTGTAAGAGGTGTGCCGATTTACATTATAACCCACGCGAACTTTGTTGTCTTTTTCTAAAAGATTATAGCATTCCTTCACAGACGTCGTGTGTGTGTGTGTGTGTGTGTGTGTGTGTGTGTGGTCAATCGAATCACAGTCGGACACACCCAGAGCAATGGAAAATAAAGGCGCATAAGCGCTCTTCAGTTTTATGTCTGTGGTCATCGTTGATTAAGACGGACTAGTACTTAGTAGTGGTAGCGACAAAACGGGAGCACGTTACACTAAGCGTGTATATAAGGCGCGCGCGCGCGCGCGCGTGTGTGTGTATGTGTGTGTTTTAAAGTTTGTGTATCTGTGACACTGTGAAAGGATGTTAGTGCGTGCAGGGACTTGTGAGTGCGTGAGTGTGTGTGTGTGTGTGTGCGCGCGCGCGCGCGCGCTTGCACACGTACGGTAGTGCATGTATGTGGAGTGCACACAGGCATATGTCACAGTTATGCCCTGGTTGCAATAAGAGTTGGATCGCGCGTCGGCGGCTTAAAGTGTTAGTGTGTGCGAATGGTAGTATGAGATTTCATTTGCGCGTGTTTCACGCACGTGCATGTGTGCTTGCTTGCAGGCAAGGGCAGACCCATATGTGTGCATGCATGCTTGTTGTTTACAGTTTTGCTTTGCTTACAACATATTTTGTATTCAGTCATAAAAAATAGAAGCGTTTTTGCTTTAAAATTCGTGTATGTTGTTTAAGAGAAAATAAGTATTGAAGCATTGTTGTGTGTGTGTGTGTGTGTGTGTGCGCGCGCGCGCACATATACATACATACATACACGCACGCATACACACAGCAAACACACACACACACACACACACACACACACACACACACACACACACACACACACACACACACACACACACACACTAATTCGACCTTTCCAGTCGAAAAATCATTTGATGTGTTTTATTCATTTTACAGTTGATACACTAATGCACAATACAGTTCTAATATGACTCGAGATACCTGGGAAAACAGGGGCGCTTTATGTATTTTCTTCCCCCTACTTCAGTGGATATGTCCTTCAGGGATTAGGGGAACTAACACATTAAGACTACTATTCAATATAAACTGTTTACAGCAAAACAGTAATGCTTCATTTTAGCATAAAAGAACACAAACAGACACACAAAAACTGTCACACACACACACTCTCTCTCTCTCTTCTCTCCTTACACACACACACACACACACACACACGCACGCACACACGCACGCACGCACGCACACACACACACACACACACACACACATATATATGTGTGTGTGTGTGTGAGCGGAAAAACACATATGAAAAGCATCGGTCACCATGAAAGTACCATCAGCAGAGCTTCTGGAGGATTGAAAAAGGATTCATTAGACAGTCGCGTTTGAACACAAGTACACGAGCTTTACACACACACACACACACACACACACACACACACACATATATATATATATATATATATATATATATATATTCGTAACGCAACACTGGTTTTTCAAGCCAGTGAAGAACAGGAGTAAATGTTGAGGGCGGAGTGAGGGGGAGGGGGGGGGGGAGAGAGAGAGAGAGAGAGAGAGAGAGATCCAAACACTGATTAGAAATTCAAACAACAAATACTGATTAGAGATTCAAACTTTCACAGATTGATGCTATGAAAGAGGGGGACGACGGGGGAGGGGGTGGTAGGTGGGTGGTGGGTGGTGGTGGTGGTAAGAGAGAAGAAATAACAAAAAGAAAGCCAAATATAAAACAAAAAAAATGAGGAAAATAAGGTTTAAAAAAAGTAAATGTGATTATGTGAGCATGTGAGCACACTGGCTCAAACACATACACTGCATGAGTATATTACAAATCTTTCACATACTGCATACATATTTGTATGTACTGATACAAGCTGTCCAGTCACTAAGATAAGCAGTTGGTTCGAAACGGTTGTAAACGGCGACAAACACTCTGGGAAGTAGGTAAAAATGTATGTTGTTGATGATATTGTAATAAATTACATGTCGATAGGCATTGGTAATATGAATTATACTGTCTCTGTACATAACTAGTGTGAGTGTGCACAATATATAACTAATTTTTCTGTAGAATTCTGAGCTTCGATGGCATTTAAACTCAGGTAGAAGCGAGTTCCAAAGAAGAGAGGACCAGAATAATAAAGACTTCTTTTAAATTACCATAGCTTAATTTTAGGTCTTGGAACCTGAAGATTTGCAGAAATTCTAGAATTCACGCTAAATATAGATTGAATAGTTTGCGGGGCTAATCCAGATTATTTTTTTTAATATGAACATTCCTTCATTGTTAGCAAACTTATCCCTTTGTTTGTTTGTTTAAACTAATCCTTTAGTGGAAGAACATGTACTTGAATATATGCGGCTCGAGCGTTTAAGGAAGACTGCCTTGGGCACGTTTATAGATCTTGGTCAAAGGTTTCATTGAATTTGCGCCGAATGTGTCGGACAGTAACTGACTGATGAGAGTATGGTTGCATTCGGGAATCATTTTTCTGGCATGGAATTTCAATAAGTGCTTAATCCTTAATATTTGTCTGGATACTGTTTGCAGAATGTTTTCCTGTGAGCAGTTCATGAAAGATTGTTGTCAGTTATTATGTCCAGAACACGATGGTTGTCTATTTCTTCAGGTCTTACGCGTTATTGATAAAAACAAAGGGAACTGTTGTATATTTTGCCGTATATGACCGGTTGTTATGAGCTTGGGTTTATTTAGTCTTACTTGGGTTGGAGAGAGAGAGAGAGAGAGAAAAGTGCGCGCGCGCGTGTGTGTGTGCGTGCGTGCGTGCGTGCGTGTGTGTGTGTGTGTGTGAAACAAGTAGTTTACTTGAGGGGTATGAGCAACAGAGTGCAGACAAACAGTTCATCTTCGGGGCGATTTAAGAAGAGGAAAGGGCAGTGGGAGGAGAGAGGAAAGGCCAAGGGTCGTAGAAAAGTCAGGGGAAAGGGAGGGAGGCGAGGGGAATGGGACGGGAGAGGTGGTGGAAGGCGGAGGTATTGGGCAAGGAGGAGGAGTGCTTGGAGTCGAGTAAATGAGGAGACGGGCATTAAAGCGTAAATGTTAGATGCTTGCTCTCTCTCCCTCTCTCTCTCTCACACACACACACACACACACACACACACACACACACACACAGGGTTGGCCCAGTGATAAACGTTTGTCTCGAATGCCGTCCTGGGTTCAAATTCACACAAGGGGGGCCGATTTACCCAATACCCCTTTCATCTTTGGGTACTAACTAATCTCTTTGCATGTTTTCATCATCCAGGGACAGGATCCAGCATTACTGAGAGGCTACGACCATGGAACAGTTACAGAAGTGAGCAAGAAGTTGGAAAGCTCTGTTAAGAGAACTCAAAAGAAAGACTTTTTTGTCATGTCGTCCAGGATTTCAGATCACGTGGTATTGACCCCCTCAGGGGAGATCATCAGTTTTGTCTACAACGTACACGGTAGAACTTCCAACTGGTTTCACCCCCGGCGGAATTTTTCATTCTGGATGAAGTCTGGACTGCAAATGTAACAATGCCCCCTCCTCCCACCCAGCCGTCCCCACCGCCCTACGCACGTTTCATCCTTTCCGCCACCTCTCTCTCTCTCTCTCTCTCTCTCTCTCTCTCTCTCTCTCTCTCTCCGAAACGGATTAATAATCAGTACTTCACATTGTTAGCAATTTTAAGATCATTTGGACTTTGGCCCAAACAGTTTGACCGAGATATCCGAAAGTTGGACAGAATCCATTTGTTTTAAAAGAATTGTTTAAATGGGAGAAAAAGGAAAGAAAACAAACAAATAAATAAACAAACAAAACCAAAAGAAACAAACAGTGATGCCAGCTGATGTGATCAACGAGTGATCAGTTTCTTTGTGTAACATTAACAGCAAATCATACACTGCTGTTAAAGCGAATGTTATCACAACGAATTTCAAACAAGATTTAAGCCAAATTATTCAACTATAGACTTACACTGATTGCACTTTACAGAAAACGATATGCATAAATCGTGCAGTACATGCTGCATACATAGATTTAGGGAAAGCTTTTGAATCCGTGGAAAGCATGTATGAATATTTTATGAATATGTATGATTGCAAACATGTATGAATGTCTTATGTATATGGAAGATCGTGTAAAGGTAAAACTACGACCCTGCAGGATCATACACTGTATATATATATATATATATATATATATATATATATATATATATATATATATATATATATATTACATTGTACTATCACATATGAAATATACACCTGGGAAAAAACCAGGGCGTTGTTTGTAGCACTGTTACGTTTCTCCTTTTATCAATGAATCGATACAGGAAGTTAAAAACTCTGGGGGGGTGCCACTTGTATTTATTTTCATGCTGCTAGCCAATGATATCCATCCAGTTGATACTGGAAATAGCAGCTGAACTGCTGAAAATATATATCATAATTATCCAAAATGGGCATTAATTATTTCACAGTGTTTTCAAATTGAGGAGCCCTTTTTTACATGCAAAAGACATAGCATTGTCACGTCATTACAAAAACAAAACGAAAAAAAAAAAGGGAGTTAGAGACAGAGACAAATTAAACAGTCGGAGACAACAAGTTTTGACAAGTTTCGATTACAAGATTCGCGAAGCGTCTTACAGGGAAAGAAGCAACGTTCTCACTCCTACAAACAACGAGGTTTGAGTTAGTTATACTAAGGGATAGGGATAGCATATTGAGCATATTGATGATAAGATCTGCAGTCAGAGTAATAGTATAAATGAAGCGAACAAAGCATTTCAATGTATGATGTGACTTAAAACGAAGATGCAGTTTCACTTTCAGCAATTGCTCTATTTGTCAAATTTGCCTGAAGAAAGATGAAAAAAAAACAGTTTCAATACACGTATTAATCTTCACTGTTCTTCGTAGACAAGAAAATGATAATATATTTGTGCACGTGCATTTGCACATTTGTCTGACCATCATTATCGATTTATATCATAAGTTTATAGTTAAGAAACCTTAGTGATAAAAAAAAAATGGGGAGAGGGGGGGGGAGGAAATTGTTCAGGATCTACAAGCAACATCTGACGATGGCAAATGAATACTGTGACAGAAATCAGAGGATTAAGATTGGAAGAGTCATCTGTCTTAACGTAGCTGTAGCTATAGTTTTTCCACTGCTTCAAGCCGTGCACCGAGACAGGATACAGGAACAGAGGAAGAGAAGAAGAGAGGTAGACAGGGAGAGCAGCAGGCTGCTATGCTGCGAGACAGGCAGACAGCAGCACAGGAAGAGGAGCAGGGAACAGTTCTAGAAAAGAGGCTAGCAACGATACAGGAAGAGACGCAAGTAGCAGCAGAGGTAGAGAGGCAGACAGCAATACAGGAAGAGAGGCAGACAGCAATACAGGAGAGAGAGGCAAGCGGCAATACAGGAAGAGAGGCAAGCAGTAATAGAGGAGGGGGGAAGCAGTCAGCAATACAGGAAGAGAGGCAGTCAGCAATACAGGAAGACAGGCAGTCAGCAATACAGGAAGAGAGAGAGTTGCAATACAGGAAGAGAGGCAGTCAGCAATACAGGAAGTGAGGCAAACAGCAATATAGGAAGAGAGGCAAACAGCAATATAGGAAGAGAGGCAGGCAGCAATATAGGAAGAGAGGCAAGCAGCAGTAACAAAGTAAAAAAAAAAAACTGAGCATTTATTTTGAACAGCCAAAATGGCAAACTACATTGAAAGAACACTGGACATTTTGTGCAAATGGCAGGTTAACGTTCTGCGCCAGGAGCAAAACTCATGCATTTAACACTAAATCAGTTTCTGACAATTTTTTTTATATCGAATATAGAGCGAACGCATTAAAGAGCATTGACAGAACAGACAATGATTTCTAGTAATACATATGCTCTTGTTTATTGGAAAACAAATTACGGGAAAAATAAAACTTCCAGAATTTACACATCACGACAGAGGCTTCCACTCTTTTTGGTTTTTATGGTTTTTCTTTTTTAATAAAAACTCAGTTTTCATTTTTTTTTCAGAGCTGGCAAGACAGGCATTGGATTAGTGAAAGACATTATCCTTCTTGATAAAAAACAGGTTATTATCATTAATCGCAATTCAAGATTACGGCGGTTTAAAAAGAAAGGAGGTACCATTTCTGGACATTGGGTTGGTAAACTACATCCCCAAATTCCTGGATTTAGTGGATTCAGAGGGGACACAAAGAAAACAGGTATTTAGTTCTGTGATTCAAGTTTCTCTAACACAAAACCAGGACAGATGGAGGTGCTGCTAGGTGCCAAGAATGAGGACACTGTACCATCAGCTCGTAATTTTTGGCATAGGAAACTTGGAATTCTCAAGATGAATCAGCATGGTCGCCAGCCACAGATAACTCGAAAGAAGCTCGAGTGACATTTCTTGAACGGATCACATTACACATTTACGCAATCAGCATACAACTAAAGAACATGAACTTAAGTGAAAGTAGCTATTGCTCTTATTGCAGAGATACCATGGATTGTACATAACTTTTTTTTCTATGGCTGACATGAAGTACATACATTCTGGGCTTTTATAGAACGAAAAATCTAAGCAGAAACACACATTATATTTTTGGTGTTTGATATGATACGTTTTGTAAATATCAATAGTTCAAAATAAACAAAAACCTGTAAGAAATTTACCACACACACACACACACACACACACACACACACACACACACACACACACTCCTCTGTTAAATAATTCATAGTCAAGTTTCACGACAGCTTGTTGTGGATAGAAGATGAGAGGAACAAACATAGGCACTCGAAAAATGCTCTTGAACAAAAAGTAATCAACACGCTTGCATCCGGGCAAAATTAACAAATCTACATTTACTTCTTGCGTCAAAAAAGACCATTTTTACCACTCACAACAAGCTGAACAATGGCAGCATTTGCAACAAGCAAACCCATATACACAAGAGGATGTACAAAATTAAATACAGCTACTTCTCCACTAAATACAATTGATTCAGAATAGAAAAGGGAAGTTTATTCCTAAATGAGAATTAGATGGCGAGGATAGCTCGCAAAAGGAGCAAATCATGGGATTATAACGAATGTGGTGGATATGTCTAAACGTTTAGCATTATCCTTCTGCTCATGATAAAACTTCGTCTTTGCATGCAGAAAATCTCGCCGACTGAGTGACAATACATTATTGAGTATTACGAAAGATTTGGCAAAGCTAAAGAACAAATCTCTTGTGCTGATCATTTTTTTTTTTTTTTTTAGATCTCATCATAAGCAACCCACAAGTAGTATAAGCTGATCTGTTTGGTCTTGATACTGCTGCTGCAAACTGTGAAGTAAAACTTCACTTTCAAAAAGTTTGTTAGTGTGTCACTAAAGATGCCGAACAGTTTTGCATACAGTGAAACCGATAAAATCCAAATGTCCGTGTTTTCACGCGTTAAACGCATTCATTGTCGGTTAAAACAAAACTTAAATGGGTCAGCCGTGGTTTCTATGCCATGTGTATTAGAAATCTTACAGTATGTTGTGTAGGTAGGATAACAAAGGTAAAAGAAACCAGATGACTTATGTGTGAATATAGTTGTTTGAACTCTGATCAAGACTGATGAGATTACTTCAAAGTGTTGAAGATACAAACGCCGTTGAATGCGCTTTATGAAAGAATGTCTGATGCTGAAGGCAAACGAGGATTGTCGTTTTAAAACGGTAACAGATTTTTTTTTTTGTTAAAAAGAACGTTACATCATTATGTACCTATCCATTATACAACACCTATAGACAATCAGAAGTTAAGAATAAAAAGCGTATTTCAGTTTAGTTTCTCTGATAATCATGCTCACGGAATAAAAAGTGTATTTCTGTTTGGTTTCCCTGATAATATGCTCACAGACACACACATACTCATAATTATCGAGCGCTTTGGATGGTATCAAACATATATCACCGTGGTTAAATAGTGCACTGGTTGCCGTAGATTTTTTTTTCTTTTTAACAAGGATGGTTTCCAAAACATGTCTAGGGAAAATAGGAAGAAACTTGTATAGACGTTTAATATAAACTTTTTGCCCCTTAGCTTTGACATCTTGGGGGAAAAAATCAATTTATTTAAAACACAACCACCCCACCCCACCCCCCCCCCCACCCTAAAAACAAACAAACAAAAAACAAGTAATAACAAAAAGTTCAGACTTTGCTGTTGTTTTCTAAAGCAGGCGAGTGGCCTGCTGCGTGGAGGTCCACACTTTTGTGGTGTCTGAGCCGCAAGAGGACGGCGGCCAGGAAGTGAAAGACGCTGGCTACCAGGTTGACCACGGCCCACCAGACGAAGAGCCCCAGCGCCATGTCCTCCTTGTTGTACGTGGCGCAGAACTGGCTGCCGTCAGGGGCGTTACCCCACACCACACACATCTGGTCCAGGACGTGGCCCAGCAAAGGAGGGCCAGGAATGGTTCCTGCACAGGTGGGTACGTTACTCGTCAGTCATGGTACCTGTAGAGGTCATACCTTGCTCATATTAGTCATGTACGACGCGTGGTACCTGTACATGTCTTACTTGTGAAGTAATGAAAAAGTATGGTACCTGTACAGATCGTACATTATTAATTATTACTCGCTGACAAAGGAATCATGAAGGTCATGTAAAAGTCTTAAAAAATTCCGTTTTCTTCGGATTGATGAGAATGAAGAAAGTACTGGCGTAAGTCTGACTGTTTGCCTTTTTTCTCTCGTATTCCTTTTGGTACATTAAAGACATCCTCAGTAGCGTAATTTATTTCTCGTGCATACCAGTGTCTACACATATATGTAGGCCTACATGGTGACTATAAATGCTCAGGTTGACGAATAAGCAACTGACAACGAAACATACCCAGAAGTCGTATCACCATCCATTGAAAACCCAATGCGAACGGTCGTAAATCCTGATTCACAATTCTGTAAAATAAAAAAAAAAACAATGTGGGCATATTAGAATTAATTCCTTCAAAAATGTCCCTTTTCACATTCATTCTGTCGAAACAATGCTCAAAATTTAACGAAATGTTTATGGAAGCATAGACCTCTCTCTCTCTCTCTCTCTCTCTCTCTCTCTCTCTCTCTCTCTCACACACACACACACACACACACACACACACACGCACGCACGCACGCACACACACACACACACGCGCGCGCGCGCGCATGCATGCACACAGACACGTACATGCGCGCGCGCATACAGAGAGACACAGAGGCGTCTGGCAAGTCAGTTGTGACAGCTAAAGTAAACAACACACACACACACACACACACACACACACACACACACACACACACATGAGAGCATACGTTGATGGTAAAAACATAAGTTACATAAGTTTGTTACTCATCACCAAAAACGAAACATGTGACATCAGTTTTTTTATCATTAACAGAAACAAAGCAAAAATTACAACAGTTTATACATCATTTAAAGATACAACGAAATGATACATCAGCTTTTATATCAGAACAAAGCAAGATTAATAGAAACAAAACAAAAATTATATCAGACGTTTTTATTGTTAAAACAAACGAAGCAAAAGTCACGTCATACAGTTGTCTATCATTTACAGAAGTTAAATAACTTTGTTTATCTTTAATCGAAACAAAGCAGAAGAGATCGCAGCTGGTTATCAGTAGCAGAAACAAAATCTAAGGAAACTTTTTAGACACAGCGCTTCTCACCGAAGACAGGCCATGGAGTTTGGGGTAGTGGTGAGAAGCACAGCGAAGAACATGAGGAAGAGGCAAGGCAGGAAGATGGTGCGGTTGTCACATGACACCTGGCAGGGGCCCTGATTGGCCATAGCCATATCCGCCATGTTGCTCACGTTCAGCCCCCGAGCCACGCAGCTGCAGTTGTGGTATGTCTGCATACAGATGTGAGGATGTTACTCGGGAAAAAATGCGGATTGTTTCCACACTGAAATGTGTAGCTTGCAGTTCTTTCATTATCCAGCGGTTGTCCCTACCACGCGATGCAATTCACTAAAGGCTCGATCCTAACCTCTGCTTGCCCTTTCCAGTCCTTTCTTCTTATTCACACACACACACACACACACACACAGATAGAGAGAGAGAGAGAGAGAGAGAGAGAGAGGGAGGGTGGGGGGGGCAAAATGCATCGTTCCTTGGGGCAATGAAAACACTGCAACCACGTGTGTACGTGGAGGCAGCAAGCTATACATGTCAAAATCAAAGTTAGTAGGGCCTACGTGAAATACAGTTCTTTACTACTAATGTGATATAATGAAATAATATACAACACAGCACAACAACACACAATGAGTCCACACCGTATAATACTTTTACGATACCAGACAACGCCTCACACCGTATCATGAGAAACACATCACACCATACCATACCATATCATACCATACCACACTATACTATACCATAACGTACCGTACTGTACTATACTATACCATACCACACCGTACCATACTACACCAAATTATACCATAACGTACTATATTGTAACTTACTGTACCAGATCAATCCAGAACAGAACAGACCGTACCATTCTATATCATACCATACACCACACCATACTATACTGTACCGTACCAGACAGAACACACCATTCTATATCATTCCATAATACACCGTAACATGCCGCACTGAACCATATCAGACCAGACCAGACTAGACCATTTGATATCATACGATCATTTATCGCACTACACCACTGCAAACCAAAACACGACCACCCATTTCTCCACCACACATTATAAGCCGCAATACGCTGTAACGCAGCATAATCAGTACTAGCATATAAAAGCGGGTAATCTACAAACGGGAATACAAATCGATTATATAAAAAATATAAAAAAGCTTGAAATAGGAAACTTACAGAAAGACGTGTAAGAAAACAAAGGAAGAATAACAAAAAGTAGGCCTACTGCATAAGGAAAGAAAAGAATGAAAACACACACCAAAAAAAAATGGAAAGAACGAAAGGAAGACATACAGAGAGAAAAGAAAACAAAACAAATTGGGGGGGGGGGGGGGGGGGGGGGGGCAAGAAAAAGGACGGACAAAAAACAAAAGAAATAAAAAAGAAAGAAAAAAAAAAAAGAAAAAGAGACAACGAAAAAGAACTAAGACAGAATGGAACGAAGAAAGAAAGAAAAAAGAAGAAGAAAGGAATGGGGGACACGACGACGGAAAAGAAGAGAGAAAAAGATCGGAAGAAAGAAATGAAGAAAGCTGAAGAAGAAAGGGAAGAAACAAGAAAAAAAAAAAGGCAGACCCGACAAAAAGAAAGTGTGTGTGTGGGGGGGGGGGGGGGGGGAATAATAAAAAGGCACAATCGCACAGGAAAAGAAAGGAAGGATGGAGAGGAGAAAGAAGAAAACAATGAAGAGAAAAGGCAAAATGAACCAGCGAATGCAGCATGATAACTAAGCGCTGTGGCACAATCCCAACTAAAGCCCCCTCCTCACCGCCATCGGGCCCGGGTTGTCCGTGGCGAGACACCCTGCGTGACAAGGCGAGAAGTAGACCCGCTCGTCCTTCCCACACACTGGGCTAAACGCCACGTCATCACATGAACAGTTTCCTTGACAACTTGAAGAGTAGTTGGACACTGACCTGCGAAACATGATTTTTTTTTTTTTTTTACTTCTTCTTCTTGCATGGTATCAATATGCATGACGTCAACCACAAGTTCAACCCATCCTCTTCGATGCCTCAGTTTCCCATTCCCCATTCTCCTTCTGGCTTTTTCCTTACGTTGAGTACTATTTTCAAACATGTCAACAATTTCTTATTTTAGTTATGTGAAGTTTTGGTTTTTCTGGGATAAGCAGTACAACAGCGCGTTGCTTCCTTAACAGAAATATGGAGTTTTATTTTCAGGTACGCATACGGATAATTTCATCTGGTGTTTTTCTTCTGTTTTTGTTTGCTTGTTTTTTTTTTTCCCCTCTTTAAGTCAAGTAGAAGGATATTTTCAGTCACGGTGAATATACCTTTCAGACATCAGCAAAGTAGACCTTTTGAATTTGTCAAATCATTGATCTATTCGTGCACGTTGATCACAACTATTTTCAAACACGTAGAATCAAATTCTCGCGAGATCTTTCGGCGAGTGGATTGTTTTTTGAATTGCAAGTGAAAGATTTCAGAGAGAGAGAGAGAGAGAGAGTATGTTTTTCATTATGTCCCATAAGAAATCAGTTAAATATGAACAGTTTCCTTCAAGTCAGGATAGCAAACATGGGAACCCGTATGTGATGACAAAGCGACAGACCTGTGTGCAAATTGCACAAACATTAGTATCATACTTTCGAGTGGACCGTAAGAAGGGCATACTCATTCATGACTGCACATCAAAGACAGTGATTTGTACTTTCCGTCTGTGGCATGCGAGGTACTATGCTCTTACGAGTTGGTGAGCTGACCCTTTGAAGTTTCTTGTAATACAAGAGATATTTTGTCAAAGTAGTTGGTGCTTACAATATTTTTTTTTCCCATATTGCATGACTCATTGTGGTATTTTCCCACACTGCCATTCTGATTTATCAAAACGCTCTACTAGGATAAAATATCTCTTCCGCAGTAACTCTCGCCCCATTATGGTTATGGTCTACTTAACTATCTACAACTATTAGTTCCGTTTTAAGGAGAATGTTGGTGCCTGTCGATTTGACCTTACTATCGATAAAATCAAATACTTTCACGCCAGCGTCCGTGCATTTGAGGGCGATTATAGGCCTACAAATCAACACATGCTTTGACGCCAATCTTCTTACCTTTGAGGACGATAATTTCATCAGCAAATTGTTTTGACACCGATATCTCTGTCTTTGCGGGCGATTTTACTGCAAACAGACGTGCCTTCAAAGACAATCATATCAGCAGCAAGTTGTTCAACCCACATCAGAGGGCTGTTTATTTACCAGTATATATTTCAACGTCTTTTTGAGAGCTTTCGTACCAGCGACAAGTTTTTCAACTTACGTTTGAGGGCAATTTAGTTGTCAGCATTTCTTTTGATTTACTTTTGAGGGCGATCGTACCACCAATAATTATCTTAACGTTCCTTCGAAAAGTTCTTTTATTAATAGATGATTTATCATGTCTTTGAAGGCGATCATATCACCAACAAATTTCTTCACGTTTGATGATTGTGCCTCTGAGGGTGATGATACAGGCAGTTAATTTGGCCTACCTTTGAATGCTGTCATACCGAAAACAAAATTCTTTAACGTGTCTTTGAGAGGTTACATACATTAGCAATACGTTTTGGTGCCGTGGGGAGCAGTCATATCCTCATTGTATCATCTTTTCCAAAATTGCCCGGGACGAAACTTCACGGTTTTGACAAAGTAACCACTCAGTCGGGGAGTAAACAAAAGTGAAGAGCCGTCTTCATACAGAAACGGCGAGGATAAGCTGAGATCGAGTGTAGATCAAACTAAAGAATTCGGCATGCTAGCTTATATACGTTAGAATTGACAAAGCTGATTAAATGATCCATGCAAAGCGGTGACATAAATCATTGTGTCGAAAGTTCGAAGGGGCTTTTCTCAAATGTGTCACTGGGTCACTGGGTGTGTCGTACTTTGGTGTTCGCTCGGTTCTATATATAAAACAGACAAATGAGAGTATACGACATAAAAATGACATGAAAAATGGAAACTTTTTTTTTTCCATAATCTGTAACTGACTCTGGTACTAAACCATTCACCCTAAAATTTTGTATGAGAAAACGCTTTAGATACAAAATGATAGTAAATTTAGATACAAAGTATTAGCAGGTATATTATCTAAAGGTAACTATGAAACTGATGACAGAAATAAACAGTAATATGTATAACAACATGAACAAGACGACTGCAAAGATGATGAATAATAATATCAATAACGATATCAGTGATAATGATAAAAGTAACAGCAACACGAGAAGTAGTAATAAAAAAAAAAAAAAAGAGCTATAAGACCCGTAGCCTAGCAGCCGAAGGGGCAGCAAACCGCTAGAGATTCACCGTATCTGGCCTGAAGAAGACGGTGCTCATACCTTTCATTCCGCCGCCTTTAACCTTCTCTGACCTCAGTCAGGTACCTGTTCACAGCTTGATGGACGAAGAGCGTTTTTTAAAGTTAAAAAGATGCGACATTGCAAGTGGTTCGACCTCACGACATTTAGCTTCAAAGGTGAATACGATAAGGCAAAGGGCCACATCAGGTCTTTCACCGCGTTTGAAGTCAACTCACAAGTCATGTTTAAAAAAAAAAAACTCATTTGCACAACTCACTGAAATACACCCTCTAAACACTCATCGGAAATTTTGTTTAAAATCTTTCTTCTGTACTATCTTAGGTCAGCTGGAAAATGTTAATCTCAGAAATTCAAAGATCATATCAATCGCGACATTTCTGAACAAGGATTTCATGGAGTCTGGTGTAAAATGATTATGTCTCACATCATGCAAGTCCCAACACCCTAAAAAGAATATGTTTCACTGTGAGTAGTACATGACATGGAATGCACCACGGAGAAAATGTAAATACATACAGGCCACTCTAAAGAACGGTATGAATATGTAATAAATGCTGACAAAGCCACTCACGTGTCCCCGGGATACGGGACCTCTAGCCCGGCCAGCCGAACCTCGGGGCAGCCGGCCAGGATGGCCACGCCCAAGGCCACGGCCGCCAGGTCCAGAACGCCGTTCATGATGCACATGCCCGTGGCGTTGAGGCGGAGGACACGAATGATGAGTCCCCCGCTCAGCATGCCCACGCCGCCCAGCACGATCAGGCCTCCTGCCGCAGACACTGCCAACATGGCGCCTCTCTTTCCGCAGTTCTGCACTATGACTCTGTGTGTGTGTGTGTGTGTGTGTGTGTGTGTGTGTGTGTGTGTGTGTGTGTGTGTGTGTGTGTGTGTGAGAGTGTGTGTGTGTGTGTGTGTGTGTGTGTGTGTGTGTGTGTGTGTGTGAAGAGAGAGAGAGAGAAAGACGCACAGACAGACACAGACAGAGCGAGAAAATCAGTGTGTCCCCCTCGACCGCCAGCATGCCGCTTCTCTACCAGCGGTTCTACATTGTGTGTGTGTGCGCGCGCACGCGCAGGCGCGCGTGTGTGTGTGTGAGAGAGAGAGAGAGAAAGAGAGAGAGAGAGAGAGTGTCCTCCTTGGAACGAAGATTCTGACGTTTTCTTCAGATAGATCATAGCCCCTCGGAAGACAGACATTCAATTGCAATAATCGAGTACTCGCACTGATGTGGTTCACTTGTCAAACGACCTCGTAGAAGTTTGAACTAACTTTTACACTGTCTCAATTTTTTGTGCATTAGCAAAACAAGCTTTAACTGGCAGGGTTGTTTGTAGAATTTTTTTTTGGGGGGGAAATGTTGATCTTGACATGTCGATCTCGGACAAAAAAAAGTGCAAAATGGACTTCATCCCATCGTGAATCCTGATTTACTGCACAAATCATGTTACAACTAAAGCCTGTGTATGGCTTAAGTAATTGAAAAGGCTATTGGACATACCAAACCTCAATTCAATCATGACATACTTGACACAATGATAAATATACACTGAAAGTGACAAGCAATAGAAATGATAGAACATTATGTAAAAATCAAACATTTCAAACATAGGAATCCCTGTCTTGCCATGTACAGTCAATCAATCTTTCCTGGAATTAAGGAAAGAAACCTTTAATTAAGCCACACAAAACAAAACCATACTCATTATGTTAAACCGCTATTTTTAGTTTGGACACCCAGTTTCACATACACACACACACACACACACACACACACTCTCTCTCTCTCTCTCTCTCTCTCTCTCTCTCGTACAGTGAGAAGTAGACAGACAAAAAGAGATAGAGACACACAGAGAGAAACGGAGACAGACGGACCGGCACAGAGGAGAGAGAGAGGGGGGGGGGGGGGGGGGGAGTGGGAAGGGTTTTGGCAACAACAAGAATGATATAAACATGGGCAAGACTGCTTAAGAGAGAGCAAAAATCAAACGAACATGGACACAAAGTAGCCGTTGTTCGGGTGGTGGTGGTGGTGGGGGGGGGGGGTGATTTTGCAACTGGTAGGATCATCACATGCAAACAGTACAAACAGTTTTTTTTTCTTTATTGTAAAAACACCCACGTTCAGACTCTAGAAGGTAATACTGTTTGGTAGAGACATGGTTGCTGAAAAAGAAGATGGAAGCTTCCAGACCTTTGATTCCCTCCCCTGTGACAATGAACCAAAGTCTGCGTTGCATTTACACCTGTATAATCGATATCAGTCTTCTCTGACACGAAAGACGCCCAGAATAAATGAAAAGGTTCGAGGGCCCGAAAAAGGTCTAATACCTTGAACAGGATGTACACTGAAGATCATGGAGTAGGAAGAATTGATCGAACTTTCTTGTCATAGACGCTTCGTTTCGACATTCGTGTGGCAAAGTGGGGCGTGCAACTGTACTTTCAGGGCTTCATAACCACCAACGGCCACTCACCTAACAGATTGCCACCTTCGTCGAAGGGGATGGAGTACTGCTCAGAGAGGACCTTGAAGGCGAACGCAGACACACCGGAAATAATGAGCGTTTCCGCCGTGGCCGATATACACAGTGACATAAAAGGCGGGTTGACCAGCTGTATGGACAAAAAGAAGAAGAAAGAAGAAAGCAGGTGGTGTGAAAAGATGACACTGAGACAATCTGCGGAGCAGAAATGCGTCCACCAGTAGCAATTAGACAACAGTCACAACATGCTTAGCGGCAGAAACGACTACCCTTGTAATGCACAACATCGACAGTAAGACCGCCACCACGTGCCGTCCTTTCACCATCAGCACACAACAATGGTACATTGTCATCCAGTCATCATTTTTTGTTGTCGTCATTGTGATCAACATCATCACTATCATCGTCATCACAGGTTCATCATTGTGATCATTGGTTTGCACCAACAACGTCATTACTATCATTATTCTCGGAAATTGTTCACTGGATGCAAATATTGGACCAGTGCATAACTTGATGTTGAAAGTTCACATATTTGCTCATACACACTGCCTCCATCGATAACAGAACAATCAAGGATCTGACAAGAGATGCAGTCTTTATTTTCTCCTCCTTTTCTTTTCTTTTTCGCTGTCTTGTAAACTGATTATTTTAACAACGCAGTGGATGACTTCATGTGTTTTCATCAATTTCTTTTTTTTTTTTTTTTTTTTTTTGATGCGTACAATCGATGAACAGAATGTTGTTTGACACGAACTTTGCGTGCGATGGCATTGAGCGTTTTTTCCTTTTAAAACCTCATATCTCATATACGCACCTTGAAATAGGTCACGTTGAGTTTCAAAGAGCCTCTGTAAGATATATTCAATTTTTCTTGACATTTCATGGTAAAAAAGAAAATCTGGTGGTGGCAAACATCTTTCTCACCCGTGTTCTTTATCTGTTTATCAGCAAGATTACACCAAAAAAAAAACAACTGACACTTGTTAGAAAGATGCAATGTGTACTGAAAACGAATTCATTTAGATTTTATGTGGATCTGTGGTACTGATCCGGATCGAGGATCCGTTTATCAAGATTATTACAAATTTTCGACTGGATATCAACACTGTGAAATTATACAGTGATAACTGTCCACAGAACATTGAAATATTAAAACTTTTTAATAACATAAACGTTGACATTACTTAATTTTCTATATTCTACCATAAAAAAGTACATGGGAACTAATCGTTTCAGTGCGTAGCTACTATTACTTCCGCTGGCAGAAAAAAAATGCATTCACAGCTATGAATTGACTCAAATAATAGATCCAGGATCTGTTTGACCTCAGGGGACGTCTGACCTCTTCTGACTGCCCTTTTAGTCCATGCCAAATTTGTCGTATATCACCTCCTTCAATTATTGGCCTCTTCATTTACTCAGAAGAAAACGTTTTCTCAACAGCCAAATGTCAGTCTATTTTCAATAGCCATTACGTTTTGTTTTTTGGATATTAACAGTCGAATGCGATCGACCTAGTGTTTGTTCGCAAATGTGGTGTTCGTTTGGGCGATTGGTCTGGTTACAAGATATCTTCAGCCAACCAAAACCAATTATATTGCCACCGCTGCACCTGTGATCAATCACGTACATTGTTATGCACATCTGATTTGATCAACGTGCATCCATCTGCGGAAAATGCAACAGGGGCAGAGCAATCGGCCTCCTTCCTTTCACTCGATTTTCAGATGTAGTACAGCCCAGTTGACCTCACAGGGCTCTTTGTGGGCTGTCGCCACATGGAGAACACCCCCGTCCCTCTCCCCCCCTCCCTTTTCCCTCCCTCCCCCCCCCCCCCCTCCCCCAGCCCCCGACACTAAAAACATAATAATAGTGTCTTCAATGTAAATCCATTCTTAATGTCATAGTCAAATTCACTGACGTCCCTCGAGGCACATTAAACTACATCATGTTGAAATCACTGGAAATTCAGTATAATTGATAAAATTACGATTGAAAAAAAAAGAAGAAGAAAAACATAATGGTTCCTGAAACAAAACGAAAAAGAAAACAAAACAAATAAACAGACAAACATGCACAGCCAGATGGACAACTAGTAGGAAGCAGTATTTATTTTGAACAGTGTCTACAGTCTTATCTTCTAGTTGTCGGATTACAACGAAAGAAAAACAAGAACTGGCGTTTTATAAACTGTGAAAAGAATATGATAACAAAATAATAAGTGTAAAGACCTTCCAGAATTGAGACAGGTGAAAGGGACACAAAGGCAAATAAAAGTAGACTACAGTAAAGACTGAATTCAGAAAAAGAAAGGCAGAGCCAGAGAAAGTGATAAAAAAAAGGAAATCTCTAGCACTGAATGTCACCCAGGCGGGGGATATAAATTGGTATTGAATGATTCACAGGAAGCCTCACGAAGAGGCATCCCTCTTTCACGACGAACAGCATTAAGTGTGTATGTTCGCTCATCTAGTAGTCAGAAAAACATAAACAAAAGAATGAAGAAATGCGCGGCGAAGAGATAAAGGATAAGAGATTAAAAAAAGAAAAAGCATTGAATAGGTAAAAGAAGATGGTTTTGCTGTGTGATGACGGAAGAGATGTGGAAGAAAGTCGAGTAGTGAAAGATAGGAAAAACAGAAACGAATGAGAGTAAATGAGGACAAAAAGGGAAAAAATTCTTCTCTCTCTCTCTCTCTCTCTCTCTCTCTCTCTCTGTGTGTGTGTGTGTGTGTGTATGTTTTCGCTTTATTTTCCTTTATCAGTCCCTCAGATTTCAGTTTGTCGTTGTTTGTTGTAGTTGTTTTTTAACCGTCAAACACTTGTCACTATCGTTTATATTAATATGTGCATTTTTTTTTCTTGCGTGTATAAAAAAAAGGTTACTGACCGAAAAAAGAAAAGACTGTACACTAAAGGCTTATGTAAAGAAATGAAAGTAAAGGGAAAGCACTGAGAGTGCCAAGTTTGATTCTGACAGACGTTGAGAGTGAGAATTCGGAGCACTGTTCGGCGAACTTACCAGTGATGGTGCATGAAGGGATGCAGTTGGGGGGGGGGGGGGGGGGGGGGGGGGGGGGGGGAATAATGAGCATGCATAGACAGGGAATGTTCTCTGCCTGACCAGTTATGGTGCATGGAGAGATGGAGCGGCGGGGGGGGGGGGGGGGGGGGGCGAAGGAAAATAATGAACATGAATGACAGACAGGGAATCATCTCTACCCATGCTTCTTAAAGACGGCTTTCACCTAGTTTGTATTAAAAAGATTAAACCGGTTTTAGACGGAAAGGAGCTGTGTCACACACAGGGCTGTTTAAAACTTTGTTTTTCATCTTTTATTCTTTCATTTGTCTACATGAATGCTTGTAGGGCTACTCGATTCGATGAATTTTGTCTACATGAATGCTTGTAGTGGCTACTCGATTCGATGAATTTTGTACACGTGCTTGTTGTGGTAAGTACCCGATAAAAAACCGCTATTCACCTGGTGTGCTTACCAACTTCTTGACGGCCATAAAGAAAAGGGAGGAAAATATCTCCACAGACTGACGTGTTCTCTCTCCTTGGCTGCGCCTGGGCAATCGTGTCCACCTTTTTCTCACCACCTGGAAAAGAAACCGAGAAATAACTGAAGAAGCGCAAGAGCAAGCAAGCAAGCAAGCATGCGCGCGCGCGCACACACACACACACACACACACACACACACACACACACACTGGTACAAGTGTTACAGAGTGTCACACTCGCGCGCGCGCGCACACACACGCGCGCGCGCGCGCGCGCACGCACACACACGCACGTACACACGCATGCGCACTCACGCGCGCGCACACACACACACACACACACACACACACACACACACACACACACACACACACACACAGGTGTACAGTTCATTCGTGTACAAGCGATTGTGTGCAAGTGACAAGTGATATAGTTTTTTCCAATCTTCAATACTGCGTCCTGCAGACTAGTCGTGGAATATAAAAACTGATCAGAAACAATGTTTTCATCCTGTTACGCATTTGAAATAGGCCTGTCCAGATCCCGTCTGCTCTTTGTTTGTCCAGAGAGACATGATCAAATGTCTACCGGCAACATCACACACTGGATTTTGATACGAAAAGGCAAGAAATACCACACCACACTAATACGCCACACTAATACACCACATTACACCACAGCAGTACAAAACTGACTGGGCAGACTTGGGGAGACACAGAATGACGGTGACAGCAATACAAAAAACGCCGCAGGAATCCGACCCACCACGCCACATTGACATACAGCACACAAACACTACACCACATCACACCACACACCACACCAAACAAACACACTACATCACACTAAACCACACAAACTCCACAGCACATCACATCACACCACACAAACGCACCAAACCACACCACACCACGCCACACAAACACATCCACACCAAACCACACCATTCTAGCACACCAAACAAACACATCACGCCATATTAACACACACCAAATCACACCACAGCGAAGCAGACGGACTGGCCAGGGGCGTAGCGATGACATAGGTCAGCAGCGACAGCAACGCAAACATGACGCAGGCCAGGATGAAACCAACCTTCCATACCACACATACACACACCACATCACACCACATCACACCTCACCACACCTCGCCACACCACACCAAAACACACACCCGCTACCCAGATATGTGGGGAGGTCATAACAGAAGGGTAGTATCTGCAACACGAAGACGAACTTACCTCGCATCACACCACACCAACACACTCGCTATACACTGACTTAGGAAAGCCTTACATGAGATGGAATTAAATGCTGAACAATTAAGTAGTGAGGGAAAACAAGTGCAGGTTAACAATTCTTCCATCGTTATAGTAATGACTTGGCAAAGATTTGAAATTAAGAGAAAAAAATTGAAGATGAAGAAATTGGGAAAATATAAATTATAAATATGAAAACCCTTTACTAACTGCATGAAGGAACCATCGTAATCCCTCTCGAAGGCAGATCTATATGTATTGCCTGCTCCTAGGCCTTTCGTCCGCGGGTCGGACTCATCAGGGAGACACTGCTGATTTTGTGTCTGTGCTCTTGGCGTCAAATAGAGACTTACCACACTCCATAATTCCGCGGTATTTTCACCAGCAAGAGTTAAAAAAAAAGAATCCAACAGCACCCCCAAAGCAGCCAGCGAAAGGTGGTAAATAAAAGAAAACGAAAGTGCGGAGAGGAAAAAAAGTTGCTGAAGAACTAAACACACATATGTAAACAGTATACGAGATGGAATTAAGCCAGCCTGCACCATCTCACACCACACTTACACACCGCACCACACCACACTAACACACCACACCACACTTACACATCCCACTTTCACCACACACTATCATACTACACCACAGCAACAGCCACTGACTGGGCAGGGACTTGGGGAAGCCATAGATGGGCAGGGCCAGCAAGACGAAGACGAAGCAGGACGGGATGAAGCCGACCCACCACGCCCCCACCCACTGGGGATCCCGCGGCCCGAAGGTCAGCCTGTGAAAAAAAAAACAAAAAAAAAACGAAAAAAGAAGGAAGGAAAGAGAAAGAAAAAAAAACAAGAAGGAAATCAAATAAAATGAAACGACAATGACAAATAAGATAGAAAAAAAGTATTTCTAGTTCCAGTAAGCTAAGGATGTTCTTCAAGAAGCGACATGAATCCAAGTTTGTATAAACTCTTGTTGTCGCTATTATTGCGTTTTTTTTCTTTTTTTCACAACAAAGAGAAGAGGAAAGAAAAAACTACTACTACAATTCAAAAACGAAATAATGGAATGAAGAATGGAAGAAATAGAAAAAGACAGAAAGATGAGGTGAAAAAAAAAAAAGTTCCAGTCCTTGAAGCCTGAGGAAGACTTCCACAAGAACGAAAATTCGACAAACGACCAAAAAATACTGGTCTCAATTGTTACATTTAGGACTGCGTCAAATAAAAGAAGGAAGGAAGAAACAAAGTAACTAGAGGCGGGAATGAAATGATGGGAAACACAGAGATAGTCCAAAAAATTGTAATAATTCAAGGAATTAAGATTTAAAAGAAAAAAAAAACCGTGGCCAGCAAAAAGAGCAAATAAAGGAAAATAGAACAAAACTACATCGGAAAGAAAGAAGATGGGGAAAAAAGTGAAATAGTACAGACAGAAGAAGCCACGAGAAAGAAAACAAGGAGGAGAAGAAATGTGCTGTACAGTCTTTTACAGAACATGGAATAAAAACAGAGAAGAGAGACAGGAAAAAAGAACGAAGAAAGAAACAAAAGGACAGGGATGAAGGACTGACAGAAAGTAACGACAGATAGTAGCCAGGATGGTAAAAGAAAAAGGAAACGAAGAAATAGAATGGTCGTTTACATGCCACTGAAAAGAAAGAAAAGAAAACGAAAGAAGGAAATAAAAGAAAGAAAGAACATAAGAAATTACTTTTGAAAAAAAGGACGAATATGAAAAACCTGAGAAGGAAAACACAAATACCGGAGAGAAGAAAAATGGCGGAGAATGGCTAATAATAGCACATGGGGACACGACAAAAAGGGAAGGAAGAAAGAAAAAAAAAAAAAAAAAAAAAAAAGGTGCGTACATATATATATGCGTTTCTGCTCATTGCAAATTGCATTCGACGGTATTCAAATCAATATTTACATACAATATTATCCCACATGTTTTGTTGATAATGCATAAAACGTTAACTATAATGATTTCGATTTCTAATACAATGTTAAATTTCGTAATGAAAATCTTGCTGAAAACATTCCATTGCAGGTTTATGGCCTTAGCTATTCAGTGACATCCTGCTGGCATGACTGGAAAGGTGCTACCAATCTTTACTGTCCTGCTAAGTTGTGTTCTGCTGGTGCTTGTCCTTGCTGAGAGAAAGGCAGTGTTCTACCTGACCTTCCCTGTCCCCCGCCCCCTCCCCCCTCCCCCGTCTCCTTCCCGCCTCTCATTACTCTCTTCCCTACACACAAACACTGGCAACCGACTCAGGTTGATTACATAGACTCACTGTTGCTTATGTCAGGGATGTTGTATACGATCTCTGCTTACGTGAGTAAAAAAAAAAACGAGAGAGAAAAGAAAAGAAAGAAAAAGAACACACACACACACACACACACACACACACACACACACACACACACACACACACACACACACACACACACACACACACACATGCGCGCGCGCGCGAAAAAAAAAACCAAGAACGACATGTATTTACAACACTTTTGAAGAAACAAGGGGAAAAAAAAACAGAAAAAAACAGGGGGCAAAGATTAAAAGAAAAGATAGAGAAAGAAAACACAACAACAAACCGAAAATGGAAAGGGCAAAAAAGAATAAGGCATAAGGTACATGATACGTAAAAAAAGAGAGAAAATAATAGCACCAAATAAACCAAGACAGCGTAACGCACTGGCTCTGGTCAATGGTGTCGAAGTCTACGTAATATCTCTCTGTTATCTGCCCGCCAGTGAAGAATCCTAGAGCAACACCCAGAGCAGCAGCAGCATAGGTCATGCCTGCAAGCAAATAAGCAACAGGATGGGTGTACCAGCCTACATGATGTTTTCTCGTCTTCAATCGCCTAAAATTGATGATTAAGGTTGATAGGATTAACTTTGATAGGAACAAAGGAAGATGATTGTTGCAAACATCCCTGACAAAAACATGGTCATTCTCAAAATGTGAACCGAAAGCTGTGATTTAGGTGCTGAAAATGAAGGGAAACTAGAAATCACGGTATTAAAATTACATGGGCGGTATAAGTAGCTTGAGGTCTCTAAATGCAAGATTTTCTTTTAAATGCACTTATTTACTTACATATGTGGAGAGCCATTGAAACCATTTCTTTAGTTTAGATCGGTAACAACAATTATTCCCCTTTTTTTTTTTCCAGTTTCGATAGATAACAATTATATCCCTAAACAAGGACAAGAACAACAACAGCAACAACGACGACGGCGACGACGACGACAAGAAGAAGAAGAAGAAGAAATGATCACAGATGAAACGCTGCGTATTCGACAGACCCATATTTCCGTGACCATAAAACAGTAACCCCTACTTGTTGTGAAAGCATGCCATTTCTGAAAAATACACTATTACTAGATCAGGTGTAGATCAGGAAAGAGAGCAGATGGAGGGAAGATGGGGGTTTCCCATGATGGAACGATCCTGGCGCAACTATTACAATTTGCTGTTTTGTAAATAACTGATCTTTGACTGGTCTGCATAAAAAAAAATAGGCAAGCCAAGGTTATGAAGCAACCTTGTAGGCATTTCTAACCACAAAATAGGTTCGACTTTAATGTACAATAACAATAAAACGACAGCAACAATGACAACAACAAACGCGCTATGAAAGCACGAAAAACTGACTTTTTTTTTTTTTTTTTAACTAAATCCATCAACTCAAAAAGTGTCACCCATAGCTGATTTGGAAAATTCTCTCTAAAAAAAAAAACAAAACAAAACAAAACAAAACCGCACAACACGAAGATAGGTTATATTTATGGTCACTGCGTGCAGAAATACTGAGGACAGAACAGCGGACACACTGCATCACATTTACACACATATGTACATATACAAACACAAATGTGAGTTATGTGAGGGAAAACATACATATGTCCCTGTATTTGTGTATGTATATTTGCTTTCTATCTATCTATCTATGCACATATATACATACATACATACTTCACACATGCGCACAACCATACATACACAAAAGCAGGCTAAAGGCTCACACAACCACATCGTATAGGTTGTATTCGATTAAGTTTTCTGTTTTCTCTTTTAAGCAAATATTGCGCACTTCATTACCAAACAATGCGGCTCTTGCATTAGAATAGTCGTTTCCCTGAAAACGACGTAAAAACGAGGGAAGTGAACGGGAGGGAGAAGGGGGGAGAGCGGCAGAGGAGGGGGCGGGGGGGGGGGGGTCGTGGGGAGGGGGGGGGGGGGGACACTCACAAATACAAAACAGGAAACAAGTCCGTAAAGAATATTATGACATAATGCACTAGCATTGCCATCTCTCTCTCTCTCTCTCTCTCTCTCTCTCTCTGCTGCATCATGGTAAATTTTGTTCTTATTATATAAAATTGATTTATTTCTTGTTGCGTACTCAT
>JADBJO010000135.1:1182500-1195000 GCA_016801955.1 Conus betulinus | reverse complement strand
CAACGTTATGACCATGTTAAAAAAAAAGTTGATGTGTATATAAATTCATCTGCATAGCCGCTGCTCTGTACATAACCCACCCACATGGATTGTCGCCACACTGTATATAAACTCACCAACTTACATTGCCACTTATCTGTATGTTAACTCACGCACATCGTTAGCCGCTGCTCTGTATATACACTCACCCACGTGGACACCCGCTACACTGTATATAAACTCGCCAACTTAGCCAACAGCCATACCACATTGAAAGCTCCAGTTCTCGTCCGACAGACGCCAATCTGTACGTAAACTCACACGCACGTAGATATCCGCTGCTCTGTATATCAACTCACCCACGTAGACGGCGGCGACCGAGTGCTGGGCATTCTCATCCAGGTAGACTGTGCCCAGGGTGAACATGGGGCTGAAGCCAATGCCGTGCACCATGTTGGCCACCATGAACAGACCCAAGTAGTGCACCAGCTCACTCGACGACGACGACGACGACGGTGACGATAGCGTGGAGGGGGTAGAGAAGCGGAGGAATTGGCGCTGCTGGTGGAGCTGGAGTCCCCTTCTTCTGTCAATGCGCACAACCCGGATGGTGGTGGTCCGCCAGCACCTGCAAGGGTGATGGTGACCATACTGATGATGATGGTGAAGGTGAAGAAGAAGAAGAAGATGATGATGATGATGATGATGATGATGATGTTGATGTTGGTGGTGGTGGTGGTGATTGTGGTGGTGGTGATCCACTTTAGATCGATTCAAAGAGTAAAACCCAATTTTACAGTCCTAAATTCCTGAAAACTATTTTAACATATGTGGGGGAGGCAGAAGGACAGAAGGTATACTGCAATGCTAGCATAAAATGTTTGACAAAATATAGTTCTTTCCATCGAACATCAAGATAGAGTTCTTAACATTCTCGGACATCAGATTTGGACACAAACATTATGTATTTATACATATTTACACATATTTTTTCCCCGCTAAAGATGTGTACAGAGTACGGCGAAATCGTACGAGTAAACAGGTCTGTCACCATCCTTCCACCTTCATGTCACGCCCACAGTCACCAGGACCACCACCACAGCCATCACCACCACAACACACGACGCCCCACGACTGCTGACCTTGACTGGCGCTGACGGCCAGGTGCGGGACGATGAAGAGGAAGGAGCCGAGGGCCATGACAAGCGAGCCCACGGCCACCCAGTGGGGCTTGCAGTGCCGCGCGCCCCCGTAGCTCACGAACAGCACCACGATCAGAGCCCCGATGTCC
This sequence comes from Conus betulinus, assembly GCA_016801955.1. Taxonomy (NCBI): domain Eukaryota; kingdom Metazoa; phylum Mollusca; class Gastropoda; order Neogastropoda; family Conidae; genus Conus; species Conus betulinus. The sequence goes on along the minus strand of JADBJO010000135.1, from coordinate 1,193,730 downwards.
TGGGACGAGCTGATCAGAGCCGACTGCGTGGACTTCAGCCCGAACTGCAACACGAGCAAGACAGGACTGGGGCATGAGAAGAAGAAGAAGAAGAAGAAGAGCAGGAGGAGGAGGAGGAGGAGGTGGAGAAGGAGGAGGAGGAGGAAGAAGAAGAAGAAGAAGAAGAAGAAGAAGAAGAAGAAGAAGCAACAACAACAAACAACAACAACAACAACAACAACAACAACAACAACAACAAAGACGGGCCAAGTCGTATCGAGTTGTCGAATGAATAGGCTGCGTATACACCACGAATTTCACCAGGAAAGACCCAGACTGGTGACCGTTGCTTTGTTTCGGGTTCACACTGAAATATCATAATCTCGTCGTACAGTTTAAACTTCTTTCGTCAATTTTGTGAAGTACGTGTGCGCGCCAGTCAAGTAACTCTGTCTTCTTCAGTTCATCGTTCACATTATGAGGGATCAAACGGCCGCAACGTGTCCGTATGCCAAGATAATTAGCTAGAATTCCAGTGATACTTTAAAAGGAAATGTTCATTGCATTTTCTATTTCATCACAGGAAATCTTGGATTCTTCTCAATCATCGAACTCACCTGGGACACCTTCTCTATATGTTCATCGTCTTTGGACCAGGTGAAAACTGTCGTTACATGTGGAAACTGTTCGCAAAACCAACGAGATAAAAACCAAATATTTCAGAAACAAAAGCAATAGTCCTCCCAAAGGGAAAAAACAGTACACCAGATCACAATTTCAGTTTAAAATTTTCGGCCACGTGGCCTTTTTCATGAGCAAAAAAAACAAACAATACAGCTACGTAATGCCATCTTTGGCAACTGGTCAGAGCAAAGCTCTGTCACGATACATCACAGGGAAGTGTACGCTGTGACTGGGTCCATTTCCCGCAGGAGGGCCATCACCATTGCAGCACCTTCTGTCCTGAGTAGAACAGGTTTCCAAGAATAAAATGACATTTGACTCATTTTACTTTGCGGCTTTAACATATTAGCACTACGGTATGACATGCATCATAATTCTGTTATTCGTACGGTTTTTCTCTGTCCACTTCTATAATGAACACCCACGCACCCTCCCACCCCTCCCATATGCCGCCTTCCTCCTTTCCCTTGTAAACTGAGAAAAATAAAAACCTCTAAAACAAATAAGAGAAATGGAAGACTTAAAATTCAACATAGAGAGATTCAACGCAACATCGCTTACGATATTCTAAATATGTTCGATATTTCCGGAACGATCTAGGGGAGATTATTACAGAAAGATGGCTAAAATCTTCTGGTGAAAAGACGCGTGAAAAGACAGTGTTTGGCCAAGTCATTTAATTTGTGAAATGCTCTGTAGATTTTGTATCAATAGAGTAAATCCTGAATCCAAACATATTTTGCCAAAATTAACAAATTAATACTGCGCCCCCCCCCCCCCCCCCCACACACACACACACACACACACACCAGCCACACACCCTACACCCCCTCCAGCCCTCCACCCTCACCTCCTCCACCCTTCCACCTAATGCAAAGAAAACCATCGAAAATAGTATCTGTGTCAAGCTCTTATTAAAATCACTGCATAAAAACATTTAGGTGCGTAACGTTTTATAGTTGTAACATTTTCTTACCCATCCGTTACGTAAGTATCTGTACACAGGTGAAGTGCTTTCTTTGTAATACTCGATGAATGGACGGAATATACTGTTCGGTCAACAGCGAAACTGCATACTGTGCCCCTATCAGTTGTGAAAAAAAAAAGACAAGACGACGAGAGAGCAAAGTACAGCAGCCAAGGCGAGGCAAAACAGTAATGGTCTACACAAGAAAAGCATGGCAACTCAAAAAGAAGCTAGGAGGAGAGAAAAAAAAAAAAAAGAGAAAAAAAAAAAAAAAAGCATGGCATGTCGGGCACAGCAAATTGAGGGAAAGGATACGGCAAAAAAGTAACGCGATGCAAGATCAAAGAAAAAGCGCGATGGAGCAAGAAGGAGGAGGGCAGAAGAGGACTTGGAGGAGAGGAAGGAGGAGGTGGAGGAGGAGGAGAAGGGGGGGGGGGGAGAGAGGGGAGAGAGAGAGAGAGAGAGAGAGAGAGAGAGGAGAGACTGTCGAAGGTTTACTCAAATTACGGTCACTGCCCTCTACAGAGGGAGGACACACACATCGCAAAATGAAAAAAAAAAAAAAAAAAAAAAAGAGATACAGCATGAAAATGAACCCAATAATTCTGAACGCGTAATTTATTCATATCAGGGTTACGCTTGTCTTCGACATAATTTGCATTTGTATTAACTTTGTATGAACTTTTTTTTTTCATTTAGACTCTTACAGTAAACTAAATCTAAGACTCCATTCAGCAACATTGGTTCAGTCTGCACGTCATCTGATTTTCTGGACATAACGAATTCTTGTTTCATTTCTATTGGAGGTGAAATATGGCTATGGACGCCTTTTTTCGCTCTGTTCATTTTCGTTGTCCCAATTGTTTTGTATCTTGCCTAAAGAAAATATGAGAGATCGAAACGCGTCGTGTTTTGTCTTGTGATTCGTTTGTCCACGTTTTTGTTTTGGCAGTTCGCTAGCATTTATTTTTGTTTTGGCAGTTCTGTTAACTCACATTTAATTCTGCTTGAAAAAATTACAGGTTTATACAGATTTTCTTTTTTTTAGAGAGAGATTATTATTTATTTATTTTACAAACAGACAGACAGACAGAGACAGAGAGAGATAGCACTTTTTTCAAATTTACGGACAAAAGCAGTATAGCACAGAATATCTGAAGATTATTTAACAAACGCTTGTTTAATTTTATTTATTATATTTATTTTATGGGAGGTTTTATTTTTTTTATTATTTTATTTTTTTCGTTGTTCCAAATTTTTTTTTATTTTAAGAAATATTTTTTAGAATCGAAACAAGATTTTTTTTTCTTGTCTTTTGACGACAGTTGTCCACAATTTTTTTTGGGTTAATTGAAAAAATTCTGAAAGGAGAGAGTAACTGAGACAGACAGGAAAGACAGTAGATCTGACAGGCACGCTAATTTACATTTAGAAAAATACAGCCCTTAGACAGACAGAGAGAGAGACAGACAGACAAACAGACAGACAGAGACAGAGAGAGATAGCACGAAGACAAAAACGGATAAGACAAAAGCAGTACGTATCACAGAATACAAGATATAACAAGCTTTGCAAGGGGGGAAAAAATCAGATCACTGCAAAGGAGAGAGTAAGCAACGTAATTCAAGATCAGGAAAGACAGTATGATGTATAGTCAGTCGGAAGCCCTCGTATTTAATGAAGCAGAATTCGCGAGAAGGAGGAGGGATGGATGGGGGTTTAAAAAAAAAAAAAAAAAAAAAAAAGAAAAAGAGAACGAAGATTGGGAGCGGAATGGACAGACAACAACAACAACAACAACAACAACGAAAGATACACAAAAACAGAGACAGAGATTAGAAAGATAAAGGGTACAGAGGACAGCGAAGGGGTGGGGCTGGGGGGGTGGGGAAGGAAGGGAATAGATGGAGAGAGATTTAAACCGCGAGGCAGACAGCCCGATAGATACATGGAAAGATCGAATGATATACTAACAGACAGGCGAGGTGGACAGGGAGGGGGAGAGGGGAGAAGGGGCATAAACGAGAGACAGAGACAGACAGAGAGAAACAGACTGACAGACAGATACTCGGAGAGACAGACATACAGGCAGACAAAAGACAAGGAGAGAGAGAGAGAGAGAGAGAGAGAGAGAGAGAGAGAGAGAGAGAGAGAGAGAGAGAGAGAGAGAGAGGAGGGCACGCAGACGCACAAATGAGACGGGTTGACCGATAAACAGAAAGGACAAAAAGAAAACAGATTATGGTGAATATAGGGCAAACGTTTATAAATAAAAAAAAAAAGGAAGATCCACGAACAGCAAGAAATGCAGGAAACTTGCAATTAAGACGCAGAAGGGCACCGGGCAAACGCAGACTCCTGTTGAGGTCGAAAGGATCTTTATCCGAATCCACACCACCAACATTAAACGGGTTTCAATCTGGGGCCACGTACCATCTTTCCTACCACTTTCATTTTAGATTGGCTTCGGATCGGCCTAATTTAGCCTTCTGATCTGGATTCGCACGACGGATCCACACTAACTTTGAACGGATTTGTCCTGGACCATAATGCATCTTCGCGACTAGTTTCGTTCAAATCGGTTCCACGGTCATCTCAGCTTGGACACCCTGTCTGTCCACCCTGCGGTAAACAGGTACCTGATTCAGTTCTGGGAAAAGTTAAAGGCGTCGGAAGGAGAGGAATGAGTCCCGCCTCCCACCATGCCGTGTCACGCACACAGTGAACTTCTGACAGTTCACTGCCCCTACGGCCAGTCAGCTACAGGAACTTTAACCTTTTTCTTTCTTTTTTTTTTTTTTTAAAAAACTTTGCCACAATCTTGCCGACAGGCTGATAAAGAAGTAAACAAATGAACAAGCAGTAAGAAGTAAAAACCCAACCTCAGCGTAGATAATAAGAACAAAACAGGAAAATAAAAGACAAAAAGAAAAAAAAGAGAATAAAGGGGACAAAAAAGAAAAGAAAGCAGCAAAAAAAAAAAAAAAAAAAAAAAAACTAAAGGGAAGAAAACAGTAACAGAAAAAAAGAAGACAACAAGATAGACTAAAAAAAAAAAAAAGAAGAAAAAAAAAAGAAAAAAATCTGTACACATAAACACCAAAAGAAAACAGTAACAGAAAAAAAAAGACGCGGTCTAATGAGACTATACAGCGAGGGGCCAAGACAACAGACTCCACCTGTTTTTTCCAAGTGCAGTAACGCCGAATTGGCGATGCCGTTGACCGCGTAGCCCTCTGTCAGACACAGCAACACGGCCAGACACACAAAACACCTGATGTTGCCCATACACTGGAGCCACCTGCACGCCAGACACAGTCGTCGTCATCCTAGTCCTCATCGACATTGTCGTCGTCGTCGTTGTCGTCGTTGTCGTCGTCGTCGTCCTTGTCACCATCATCATCGCAGCAACATCGCTACATACAGATACTTTTATGTTCCCATAAATCAGAACCACCGTTGTACTATATAGTGATTACTATTGTCGTCGTCGTCATCGTCGTCGTCGTCGCCACCATCATCATCATCATTATCATCATCATCATCACCGTTGCCACGTCGTCACTAACACAAAAACATTGATATTACTCATAAGCCGAAGTAATCGTTATACCAGATGGTCATCATCATCATGAGCAGCAGCAGCAGCAGCAGAAGGCAGGAGCAACTGCAGCATTATCAACATGACAAAAATCATCCGCAAAATAAACAACTTCAGGCTGTCAATACACTTTTGGGAGTCTCCTGCATACCGGGTAGTCATCTCCATATTATCGGCGCCGTCGTTGTCGCAGTCGTTATCACTATCTTCGCCGTCGTCATCATATCAGCATGGCTGCCAGTAATAATTAACTCTTGATGTTGCCCTACACATTGTAAATGCCTGCATCCTTATCGTCATCATTATCCTCGTAATTTTCATTATCATCACCATGACCATCGTTATCAGCATCTGCAAAACAAAACAACTAGCGGTACAAACATCTTGGCGTTGCACACACGTCGGAGCCTGCTTCGGAGCAATAACAGTCACCAAAGTCGTCATAGTCATAATCATCCCCGTCGCCATCATCATCGACGTCAAAGTCGTCGGTGTTATCATTCTCATGATCATTATCGTCATCATTGTTATTTTCCACAATAACAACAGTAACACAAATTCTTTGACATTCCCTTAATGTTGAAGCCAAGTGTGCCCCAACACACGGACGTCCTTATCATCATCATTATCATCATTATCACCATCACTATCATTATCGACATATCTTCAACGACATTTAAACACCATCACAATCATCATCCTGCAACGAACATCGACGTTATCATCATCATCATCGACGTTATCATCATCATCATCATCATCATCATCATCATCGTCGTTATCATCGTCATCATCATCATCATCATCATCATCATCATCATCATCACCATCATCATCATCATCGCTACCATCATCACCATCGTTGATCATCATCATCATCAACATCATCAATATTAACCGCAGCAGCTGCAGTAACAGCAATAACAATAAAATCGATATTGGGACAAGAACGACACACAGCAACGTGCACGTTTATGCACATGTTCCAATGGAATGGAATAATCCCCTAAAACACAAATCATATTGTTACCAGTCATCCTTAAACACCATTACCACCACCCAGCAACGGCAGAATAACCACCACAGCGTCAACAACAATCACATCAACAATAAGACTAAAACAGACTGCGATGTTACCGAGAACAATCCACACACAAACGAAGGAAACAGCTTCTGAAGAAACGCATAATTAATACATGATTCAACATAGACAAGTGAATTTTTAGCAAATACATATCTTTCAGACATCACAAACAACAGGCAGGTAAACAAAACAAACACAAACAAAAAAAAACGAAAAACAAAACAAAACAAAAACTCTCAGTAGAATGACAACACTGACACTGACATACACGCACAGTCATCATCCTCTATCATCGTCTACTGTCATCTCCTTTGCCTCAACCATATCACTCCCTCCCTCACCTCATCGTTAATTTTTAATCGGCGGGAAAGGGGAGGGGGGCGGAGAAGAAATACCGATCAATCTACTTGTCTGTTTATCCATTAACGTTCTGAAACAAAACAACATAAGCACTCAACGAGTTATCACTTCATCAGTCAGGGCTGTTACAGAATAGAATGGAATGTGTCTGGGTTGTTGTAGAAGATAATGGAATGAGTCTGGATTGTTAAAAACTAAAATGCAATGTGTCTGGATTGTCTTAGAAGATAATGCAACAAGTAACTTACGCTGGTTTAAAAGTTCCGCATCCATATTGCTGGTCCTTACTCTCTTTCTTTTCCTGGTTGTCCTGCACACGATTGAAATGAAAATGATGATACACAGAAACATATTAACGTCCTCGTCGAATACAAGAACAAATGATTAGTTTCGTGAACGTCTGGGGCAACACAACGTTAACCAACCAAAACATTTATTACTAGAGGAGGCAGACGCTTGTGTACGCGAAAGAAACTGACATTTTAAATGAATCCACCTTAAAAAAAAAAGTGCAAAACAGTAAACAAGGAAGACCATCTTAATCCCATAGAGATACGATTACCAGCAGAGGCAGAAACAGAGAGAGAGAGAGAGAGAGAGAGAGAGAGAGAGAGAGAGAGAGAGAGAGAGAGGAGAGAGAGAATCAAGAGCATGCAAGAGAGTGAGCAAACCATCAATCATGTCAATCATTAGTGATTTTCTCAGTCGGCCTATAAAATCAGTTTGATCATCTCAAGGTACGAAGAATACAGTGGGACAAGATTTGAATACTTAGTCTCAGCATGGTAAAGACTAGTAATAAGAGAAAAATAAATGGAGGAACAGAAGTAGATGAAACTGGCACTACAACGCAGAAAAAAAGGAGTTCTAAGCTCTATTCTGTTCCTGATCACGAGTCGATGTCTTTAGAGCTGATATCGCCTGGTTTCCTTGCACATCTGTACAGACAGCGTTTCTATTTTTCACTTTGTCCAGTAGATCCCCGCTAACGTTTCCCACAAACACAGCATCTGAGTGACAATAGCACGCCTCAACAACCCATATTCCGTGTGGGCGAGGTCTACCCCGGAAACAATACTTTATTTTTTTTTCTCTGATTCCGGCGGCTCTGAAGAATTCGATCCCTTCTGCGCCGATCAAAAAAAGAAAAGCGAATCAAGGTGGATCTTGCTTGGGCGCCGCTCCTCTGTCCTGTTCGGTATGCCACCTCCACGTCCTCCTGTCTTCACTCACACCCACGCTGTCCCCTTAACATACGCACCCCCCCTGGTCACACCAACACCGGCTGGGTCTTGCTGCTGCTCAGCGACCCGAAAGATTCGGACGTTCCGTTTTCTAGACTTTTGCTGGAAGTCGTTCTGCTCTTTCTCACAGGGATCCAGACGGAATTCTAAACACTGAACAGTGTCTTTAGCGCTTTCAGTGCTCTTTCTCCCCTCCCCTTACCTGTCCCACCAGTTTCTCTGCTATGCATTCTTTGTCTCAAAAGCGATCTTTAATTTGTCTCAACTTTTTTTTAAAGTATCGGCTGGATTTCTTATTTAGGCCCCCATCAGCTCAGCATCTGCTTCTTGCAATTGCTCGGTCATGTTACCTGTCTAAAGCTTCCTGAAAAGTCAGGTCTTCAGCTTGTTCTTACCTTGTTTTCTAGATGTCTGACTTACCACTGCATCTCCGTGGTCGGGCGTTAAAGAATGTTCTGTTTTGTCAAAGCCAGGAGCAAAATGTTATGTTGCTCATGTTGCCGACGGATGTCAGAGAAATCTCACTGGAGACATCATCCCATCGAACGCATAATCCTACACCAAGCACATAATGCAGCTAAAAAAAAAATCACACAGCATGCGTATCCTGACGCTGTTTGCACAGATACAACACAGACACAATGTAACTGTTCCAACACTGCCACTCCCCCCCGCCCCCCCCCCCCCCCCCCCCCTCCCCCCACTGGCTCAGCACTGTGTTGACACGCCATGGCCGCATCCCCTCCACAGCCCTGAGTTCGTTTAAACTTGTCCAAAAAAAATCATACCGACCCGTTCGCCTCTAAGAGATTCAATCACTTCTCTGCTTATAGAAGAACTGTAGCCACTCATTAATGTATTAATAAAACATTTCGTTGAGAATGTGAGCGCGTGCCGTTTGTCAGCTTCAAGTACGCTGTTCAGAGAGGTCGGCCTACTTCAGGCACTGAAACTTGAAATCGTTAGATCAGTAGAGTAAACCTCCATTGCGGGAGCCAAGAGAAGATAATCTGCTGACGGACGAAAACACAATCCATTGGTCATCTTTCCGTGGGGAGAGATTTACCCCACTGATGTCGGATATAACCGCGTTGTCTATGTCACATACAGATCGACTTCACCTATTGTTATCATCGGTTGATTCAGACCTACATACCTTAGGTTTAGCTTTGTATGTGCATAGTGTGTTAAGTCTTTGGTACGTGTTTTTTCACATAAACTACGAGTAGTGAAAATATGATTAAGTAATAATAATAATAATATAATAATAATAAATAATAATAATAATAATAATAATAATCATAAATTTTCCTACTACTGCTACGTCTACTGCTTATATATTAAATTAATACACTAATATATATGACAATAATGATAAGTGTATTAAAAAGAAGAGAAAAGAAGAAGATGAAGAGGAGGAGAGACGAGGAGGAGGAGGAGAAGAGAAAAAAAGGAGGAGGAGGAGGAGCAGGAGGAGGAGGAGAAATCTGTGGAAATTTATTAAACTGATACATGAGTAAACAGCTAGGGGTGTTACTGAAACAGAAAAAGGGAGGGTGGGGAGTGAAGACACTTCAAAGAAAACTGACTGGTCCATATTTCCAAGACTCCACATTTAGGATCTACACCACACAGCCATTGGCTGTAGTTGCAAATTCCTCTACTTCAGTGTCTAGTGATGGTTTTGTAACTTCGTGAACCCAAAATATTTGTAACTAGTGACAATTTCAAATTCCTCTGTTGCAGTAACTCTTTCTACAGTTATCGTGAAGCCAAATTATTTTTTTTTACAACGGACTTCTATCTCCCAAATGCCCAGTTCTTTTCTTTTAAGCAATGATTTCTGTTTTATTCTAATTTATTGTCAAACCAACAGATTTTGATACCTTAGCAAGACTATCTAATTTTGCAAACCTACATGTATGGATGAGATTTTTTTAAAGTACTACCTGAAAATACAATCTAGAAATGTTTCTTGCGAACTAGGAAAGATGTGACACTATGGCGACCCATGTAAGTGACAACATAAGTAACTTCTGCGATTAAAAGTTGAAAATAAGTAAATAAATAGGGGTGTGTCTCTTGTTTTGTTCTGTGTGCTCTGTGTTGGCATTTTTGCGAAGCAATGTTGGTGTCGTAAGCAGCATTCGATTGGAGTTATGGGGTGTAATTTATTTCATCATGGGCGAAAAAGTTACCCTGATTGTTCGTTAAGTAACTTTTTTTTCTTTAAGTGAGATGAAACAACATTCTGCCTTGATTCACAACGGCTGGACAGTCGAACAAATCAATCACTTCAGTTACCCAAAGCACAAACACTGAACTGATCTAATGTTATAATGGTACACAGCATTTTGGCACGTAGCGCTACTGGCCCCTGGCGCTGACAAACATTGTTATAATGGTACGCAACATTTTGGCACGTAGCGCTAAAGAGACATAGCGCTCATGATTCGTACATAACTCGCATGCATCCGTCTGTCGCCTGCTGATCCGTGCAACCAACAACAGCACAAGAAGTCACATCAGCGACTTGAAAACAAAGATGTGAAGTTTTCAATCTCATCGTCAAACTGTCTACCTTTTGCGAACGGTAGTTAAGTTCTCATACGCACGCAAACCCCCACGATTGTCCCGAACGTGCCTGATCTGGTGTGCAAACATTCTCCCACCCCACCCCATCTCCAACTTCACACCTCCTAACTACGATCCCGATTGTCAACACTCTTTACACAGTCCGCCATCTCACCCCATCGCTAACCGTCCTTCGCCTGAAGACCAGAACTCAACGTAGCTGAGCGTTCAGAGGTCTCCTGTTTCAATGTCTGTGCTCTGTGCTTGATTCCAGGTTTTAGCCTGTTTTAGGGCAGCATAAGCAACAAACTCACAGGCATGTATTGCCACTCCACACGGCTAACATCAGAAAATCTATAAAGCAGGGGATGAAATCAATGGAGATCAAAAAGTATCAGTCACACTATTTCCTCTCTCAAGAAGAAAAAAAAAAAGATAAACGAAAATTTGCCCTGATGTATCTCGCAGTAAAACCGTTCAGGAGAGGCAACCGAAACAGACAAGTTACCTGTACTGACGTTTCACAAAAACTAGGAACAGCCCTACCTTGGGAATTTCTTTCGTACGCAACATGTCGCTGTTGACTGGATATTCATCTGAACTGGCTTCCAGGTGCCACCAACTGTCTCTGAGTTCAGATCACCAGTGCAGTCCCTCTGTGGAGATCTCCTGAGTGAAGTTCGCGACGAATGGTCGCATATTCTGATCGTTCTAATGTAGCACACGTGCCCGGGATT
>JADBJO010000135.1:1160000-1172500 GCA_016801955.1 Conus betulinus | reverse complement strand
ACATCAGTCAGTACAACGTCATATTTGGTATACGCACGGGTGCAGTAAGTACAGTGGGCGTCGTGCGGGCTGTTTGTCACTCCTGTCGGTGCCCAGCGAGACGAGAGGGAACGGCGTGGCCCTCCTTTTTCTTTTCCACGTGAAAAGAAGAATTGTGCCCCACACACACCAATACGACAAACTGCGAAACGGGAGTATGAAAACACAGACACACAGACACAGGCGCATGCATGAGGGGCGTTTCACCCACCCCCAGCGGTCAGATAAGAATATCTGAAAGCCGGGTTGAGTGTCTTCTTCTCCCTCACTCACTACCCTCCCCACCGCCCCCCCCCCCACCCCCGATTTCTTCCCATCTTTCCTACCCCCCCCCCCCCCCCCCCCCCCCCTGATCATCTCTACCCACCCTCACCTCCTTACGCACCTTGAAGCCGGCGTATGACGTGTACATATCCTTCTATCAGTAGAGATAATGTGAGGGACTGTGCACTTCAGCCTAGTATTAATTGCTACTTCACTATCTTCGCTGTTGCCACGCATTTCGGCGCTTTTTTTTTTTTTTTTTTTTTTTTAAGCTACAGCTTTGCACCTCTTGGTGCTAATATTTTGCTTGTCGTTTGAAGCCATTGTTGTCGTCCGCCTTTCTTCACTTTCTTGTTACCCTCGGTCTACATTTTCCTTAAAGTGTCGCTTTTCATTGCCATACAATTATTAAGTGATAAGCTAATTAGTTGTATCCATGTTTAAGGCACTTAACGGTTCCTCAGAGATCAGAAAGGTGTTGGAACTGCCGTCGTAGTAGAGCTGTGAAGGCGCTCGAGGAAGTGTGTGTGTGTGTGTGTGTGTGTGTGTGTGTGTGTGTGTGTGTGTGTGTGTGTGTGTGTGTGTGTGTATGCGTGTGTGTGCGAGAGAGAGAGAGAGAGAGTGTGTGTGTGTGTGTTTCTGCGCTGAAACATAGCCTACATGGAATATATTTGCTGGTGCTTGTACCTCTACATTTAACACAATGTCTCACTGCTTCTCTGGCGATTTTGTTCTGAAAGATGGTCTACGGTAAGATGACCTCAACTTTGCGTCTTCAGAAGATTCTTCAAGTTGTTTGTTTGTTTTGTTTGTTTAGTGACTTTAAACCGGCCTGGTTGAAATCCGTTTGTTGCAGTTACGTTTTTCGCACGTGTTTCCGCTTGTTCCTGTCCCACCACATCTGGTTGTCGAGGGCAGTATTCCATGCACTCGTTTTACCCTTAGATAGAATACTGGACGTTGCTTCGTGCCAGACTGGCGGGCATGAAGCAATGTCTAGAATTCAAGCTGAGCCAGTCCGGACTTCCCTTTCTCATGTTTGCCACCGTTTGAAGCAGCTTCGTTGTGTCAGTACCACAGCATGTCAATTTCAAAGCTTGTCTGCATCAGCAGTGCGCCTGTGGGTCCTCGTGTCTAGCTCCTTGATAGAACGAAGGTTGTGAGCCTGTATGAAGCAAACTGCTCCTGGAATGCTCTATAATTTCCTGTTCGGTGTGTCCGTCGTCGCCGGATCTATCTTTGGTGACCTTAGCTTCAGTGTATGCTATATAATAACAATGGTTTTTTTTTTTTTTTTTTTTTTTTTTTTTTTTTTTTTTTTTTTGGTGGGGAGTTTTTTTACATTTTTTGTTTGTATATATACCAAGATGCTCAGAGTGGTGAAGAACATCACATGGCAGCGACATGTCAACAATGAGACTCTATATGGGAGACCTTCCAAAAAGTAACAACAACGCTAGCAGAAAGAAGACTCAGATTTCGTGAACGCTGCTTTAGAGGTAAAGAGGAAGTACCCCACAGATTCATCCCGTGGGAACCCAGTCGTGGAGACAGATGGCGAGGCAGACCACCACCACGCACGGTTATAGACCAGCTGGGGGAGAACAGCAACCTGCCAAGAGAATTCTTTCCCGCTGTGATAGAGAACAGAGGTGGTTGGAGAAAGCGTGTCATGGACATCTAAATGAAGTTGCCAGATTGGCTGGCTGACTTGACTGTTTGTACATCTAGTCTTTCGTTGATTCAACGCAATAACTTTACAACCTTTTCTCCAACCTGTATTCAGTTACACACACACACACACACACACACACACACACACACACACACACACACACACACACACACACACACTTGTTCTACAAGGATTCTTTTCCACCAATCGTAAGGAAAGGGAGGTAATTTGAACCTGGAGATTAACTGAACCGCTGTAACAAATCTTAAATAAATGTTGGCGAACCGCCCAGAGAAACGTGGACAAACGAGTCAGAAGACAACACACAACGCGTTTCGACCTCTTAGGTCTTCCTCAGGTGAAACAAAGACGAACAAAATATATATTATTTTGTTCGTCTTTGTTTCACCTGAGGAAGACCTAAGAGGTCGAAACGCGTTGTGTGTTGTCTTGTGACTCGTTCGTCCACGTTTCTCTGGGCGGTTCGCTGACATTTATTTAAGATTTGATTAGATTTCCGCCTGCAGTCGTTTCACTTTGCAACTTGAACCGCTGTAACATTTAGTACCCATAGGAACATTCACCAGGCGGTCCCAAGCGTTGCTGTATTCACGTCACTCCTCGTACACACAGAACAAGGCCTCCAGAGAGGTAAGAAAGCGTGGATCTTGATTTGGTGTTCATAAGTATGTAAATATTGTGATTTAAGTCTTTTGACGATATGGAAACAATAAGTGAAATCACACACACACACACACACACACACACACACACACACACACACACACACACACACAAAAGCGCGCGTGCACGCGCCTGCGATGATCAGTAACTAGGCTGTCATTTGGTAAAACATCAGAGTGAACGATTGACATGTGTTCTAGATAGAAACGAGAACCGTGAAATTCGCTTCAATGACCTCCCCTTGTTGGCGGTGAGTGCACCTGGTGGTACAAGTTATTAGACCAGATTCAACTTGGAATGCGATTGCAGGGCCTGTGACTGCAGATGTTGGGTGAGTAGGAGGGGAGTGAAGGGAGACGGGAGGAGTGGGAGAGGTATTCATTTTTGTAATCCATTTGCATCTGCGCACATCAGGTTCAATCCACCTCCATCACATTGCCTATCAGTTGAATTAAACGTTTCATAAAATTTTCTTGTAATAGTGCTTACACCAAATCTGGCGATGTTGTAAGGCATATTTCTGTGGAACGTAAAGTTCGTAGCATTTGCTTTTCGAATTCTTTCTTTTTTTTTATCTATCGGGAAACAGGACATAGAAAGGTCTAGTTGCAAAGTGAAACGACTGCAGGCGGAAATCTAAACAAATCTTAAATAAATGTCAGCGAACCGCCCAGAGAAACGTGGACAAACGAGTCACAAGACAAACCACAACGCGTTTCAACCTCTTAGGTCTTCTTCAGGTGCAACAAACATGAAACAAATAACGAAAATGCACTTAGCTTTGATCGCTTCTGTGTGTCAGCGCAAGAAAGAACTCGAGGTTTAAGGACTGTCCCACGCCGTACTCTACTGCCTCTCTCTCTCTCTCTCTCTCTCTCTCTCTCTCTCTCTCTCTCATAATACCGGCGACAGCTCGACCTTGAACTCGAAGTTTAAGGACTGTCCCACACCGTACTCTACTCTACTCTCTCTCTCTCTCTCTCTCTCTCTCTCTCTCTCTCTCTTCTCTCTCACTTCTTCCACCGGTACCCAGCCCACACAGTTTCAAAACGTGCCTAGACTGCTTCCTCCCCTCCCTCCCCCGTCGCTTCACTTCCTCTCAGACGCCCGTGAAAGGTGCATCGGGGTAGCTACCCGTCAATATGCATACTCTGAGGCACAAAACATGGACACACTGGCCCTACACTTGTCTGTATAGAGAGAGAGAGAGGGGGGGGGGGGAGGGGGGGGGAGAGAGAGAGAGAGAGAGAGAGAGAGAGAGAGAGAGAGAGACTTACACGAGCACACAGAGGCACAAAGACACCAATTCGACTCATGCTTACACAGATGTCGTCTCTGTTCAAATTTCAACGCCTTCATTCTTGCGCTGAACACAGAAGCGATCAAAGCTAAGTGCATTTTCGTTATTTGTTCATGTTTGTTGCACCTGAAGAAGACCTAAGAGGTTTGAAACGCGTTGTGGTTTGTCTTGTGACTCGTTTGTCCACGTTTCTCTGGGCGGTTTCGCTGACATTTATTTAGGACATAGAAACACAAAATATGAGTAATTAGATCCCTAGATCATTGTCATATTCTATCCTCCCCCCCCCCCCCTCCAAAAAAAAAAAGGGTACCATCTTTCCAATAACTTTTGTCAAAATCGATCAGGTAATTTTTTTTTCTCGCAAAAAAAAAAAAAAAAAAAAGAAAAAAAAAAAGAAAGAAAAAGTGTCACAAACTCGCTGAACCATTCGGAACCCGCTGTTTGACGCGAGTCTTCATGACGGCTCTCAGACCAGCCCTTGAGAGACACCGGCTTCGTCTATAGACGAGGTTCGGGTAAAATGGGTTCAGTTCTTTTTGTGCGGTCTTCCTTACAGGCAAACAAGCAAGCATGGACAAGACATCCCCTTTCTGGCGGAGATGATAACAGGTTGGACGTTTTTCACGGAGAGCGGAGGCATGAGAACAGAGCTCAAAAGTGCGAGGTGGTCTTTCCCCTCACCTTTCACCTTTGATCGCTTGTCAACGTCCTCCCCCCTCCTGCAACGGTCACACAATACCGGCAAACAGCTCGACCTTGAACTCGAGGTTTAAGGACTGTCCCACGCCGTACTCTACTCTCTCTCTCTCTCTCTCTCTCTCTCTCTCTCTCTCTCTCTCTCTCATAATACCGGCGACAGCTCGACCTTGAACTCGAAGTTTAAGGACTGTCCCACACCGTACTCTACTCTACTCTCTCTCTCTCTCTCTCTCTCTCTCTCTCTCTTGTTCTTCTCACCGGTACCCAGCCCACACAGTTTCAAAACGTGCCTAGACTGCTTCCTCCCCCCTCCCTCCCCGTCGCTTCACTTCCTCTCAGACGCCCGTGAAAGGTGCATCGGGGTAGCTACCCGTCAATATGCATACTCTGAGGCACAAAACATGGACACACTGGCCCTACACTTGTCTGTATAGAGAGAGAGAGAGGGGGGGGGGGGAGGGGGGGGGAGAGAGAGAGAGAGAGAGAGAGAGAGAGAGAGAGAGAGAGAGAGAGAGAGAGAGAGAGAGAGAGACTCTACACGAGCACACAGAGGCACAAAGACACCAATTCGACTCATGCTTACACAGATGTCGTCTCTGTTCAAATACAAGCACAAGCACACGCAGAAAGACAGTGAGACTGACTGCGCATCCGTGCACAAAGTGAGACCCAGTCTGTACATGCATACATAGAGCTAGAGGCACGCGCGCGCACGCGCTCACGGACGCGGGCACGTTCGCATGGACAGAGAGAGAGAGAGAGAGAGAGAGAGAGAGAGGGAGGGAGGGAGAGGAGGGAGAGAGACTCCGCATGCGCACAGAAAGACGCCGATCCTGTTCATGCATAACAGAAAGAGACTGACCTTAGACAAAGGTTATTTCCTCTCTCTCTCTCTCTCTCTCTCTCTCTCTCTCTCTCTCTCTCACACACACACACACACACACACACACACACACACACACATACACAGAGAGAGAGAGAGAGTTTTCAATCGATTCATATCTAGTTTGTGTCGAAGATGAAGTTGATTTAAACACGGGGAAAGAAGCTACATCAGATAACAGATTGTTTAAACTTTTTTTTTCATCTCCGCTGCTTTGGTTCACGCACGTCGTATACTTGCCAGCTATATCCTGCGCAATATTCAGTCAACTTCTTCGACAGTTGAACGGAGCAACAGGGCCGATTCAATGTTGGTGAGGCGTGACGAATTCAGATCTTCAACGAGAAAATGTTGCGGTGGGCGTTCCTGGCCTACAAGTTACAGTCACAGCATCGGCGACAGGATAATTGCGAACGAATGCCACCTCAGAGCACCCGCACACACAGTACCGACTACACTCGTGCTCTGTATTTCTTAGTCGGTGTGAACTGACTGATAGCCCCCCCCCCCCCCCCCCCCCCTCCATCCCCAACCCCACTTCACCCCACCCACCCCAAAATGCCTGGTACCACGTGAACTGTGCACATCGCGCAACTCCGCAGAAAAAAGGGAGACATTCTTGTATCTGCGGTGAGCCAGAGTGAGAAACAGGAGAGAATGAGTTGTCCCCAGACAGTGAACATGATTTGTCTTGGCCGCAAATTCGACCAGTATAGAGATGGATGATGAAGATGCATTAACTTGCCCCCCCCCCCCCCTCCCCCCCCCCCTCTCCCCTAAGCTTTGAATGTGAACTCACGATTAGTATTTCCTTTCATCATCGCCGTTTTGGTGATGTGTATTTTAGAAGTTCAAAAACAGTTCGTACGCAGAATACAAGGATAGCGTAATCATTTATCACAGCCATCGTGAGTTCATTGCTGCTTATTAGATATACTTAATCAAACTTCTCTGTATCTATATCATGTGTTTAACATAATCGTACCACAATCACACAATGTATTTGCCCACTGGCATTTTTCCATGCTGTTTATCTCAGATTTCCGCACACCGTCACACACAAATTTGTCCTGTTACAGCCTCAACATTGGCAGACTACAGAGAGCAGCCACTATCAAGTCGTCACAAGGCAACCCATCAGAGGAGACACTGCACTGCTGCCGAGTCGCTTCAGTGATGTTCAGTGGTGCCTCCTCTGACCCATCATACGCTGAGCACCACCTGCTAAGCTCTCAGCTGATGACACTGACTGGTTAGCCGTGAAGCCGACGTGGGTGAGCACCCCACACCAGAGGGTGCCATCAGGCCCTTCGCCACGTCTCCATGAACTTGTGGGATGCCGACCACTTCAATACGTATTCACCCGGAACATGGCCGTGGAGAGGAAAAAACTGGCCTGAGGTCAGGAAAAACTGATTTTGAGGTCAACACGGAAAGTCTTTTCGTAATTGTAAGGTCTTTTTTTAGCAGTGTGTTCTAAATCGTGTTCTTTTCATAATTGTTTTGTACTAATAAAAAATAAATGCTTCAGACCTATTGTCTGAATGGCATACAAGTTTTCAAACACAAACGATTATGTAGGGCAGCAAACAAGTGCGCGCTCACACACACACACACACACACACACACACACACACACACACACACACACTTACAGACGATAATCTCTCCTTGCAGTCATCCAACGCCACAAGGCTGATACAAACATGTTTCACATATCATGATTCCTTGGCGTTCGAAGCCTGTCAGTCAAAAATCAGTTAGTGACGACATGTTCGTGGATTCCAATAAGGATTTCCCTAACAGAGCCAAACATAGTTCATATATTCAGCTATTGAAAATATCATATACCACTGAGCTGTTGCCAATGTGTAACTTTAACACCTAAAATCGATTTCCTATTCATGCTGTACCTCAGATGGCTCACTGGGAGCGCTTGAGCAGAAACTTTGATTGTGAATATATAAAGTTTGAAAAATTCTCTTCAAATTGGTGTGACAGAAAACATGTTGATTTCGGAGCCTAATTACTTACTTTGTAATATACACTGATGGTTTAGGTAAGGATAACGTGTAGTGGTTTGGGATTCGTTATTTGGAACCTGAACATACGAAAAAATCTTCACCTTGGAAAAAGGCGTTTCAATAAACGCAGCAGAACTATACGCAATGTTGACGACTTTCATTTACGCCAACATTCTTACCTAACGTTTATTTTGTTTTTATTCGAAGTCCATTTGGCGCGTACAGCAAAACCGGGGCTGTAAAGCCAGAACAGATTTATTCGATAGAATACTGTTTTTAACACATTTTTCGCATGTCCTAAGGAATGAGCATGGGCTGCTGTAGAGAACCGTCATGCTGTGGTCTGAAGCGGAATAAAACAGCACATAGTCTGGCCTAGCGCAGACCACGGACACGCAAAGTAAGGGTGTGACACAATGCACACTTGAACTCTCCGTGTTTAGTGTGAGTTATTGTCTGTTCACCAGTAAGTTGGTTTTGAGGTCCAATGAAGCATACAATTCCGCAATGATGTGCCGCATGATCGTGGCACAAAATAGTTGAAGTATAGTTGAAGTATATCTAAAGACATCGTAGGGTGGATAGCCACTCTTTAAAAACATATAGGGGCACAAACCATAGCGAATGGTCAATGTACGATACGGCGTACGATAAAAGAGGGGTCCAGAAAGGAAGAGCCTACAAATTGCTATTCGCCTCATTGTCATGTGCAAATGTTACATATAATATGATATGAGATGAGAAACTGGTAAAAGTGACTCACTAAATCAACCAGACTTAATTTTCGCATGGTTGCATAAAATCACCCGCATCAGATACATTTATTTTTGGGTAAAAACTGGTGAGATAGAGTCTGCTTTGGTGAATTATTTTATGTGTTACCATTTTTCTTTTGGCCTGCTGTATGAGAAGTATGCCACATGCATTGGTGAAAAGTGCATTTGTCTGGTAACCTGGCTTTGGAAACAGGATACGGTTTCGCAGCTTTCAATTTTTGTGTTTGTGACAAAGAAGTTCTCAGTGTTATAAAGATCAGTTTCTGGTCACAATTTTGTTTCCCTCTTAGAGCTTTCTTCTTCAGAGAATCATTCTCAGAGTTTCTCTCTTAGAGTTGATAACCAGAGTTCATGTCAAAGGTTCAGTTGATAAACGAACCACGGCCCAAATGAACCCCATGTATGTTTTACTCTGACCGACTGCAACACCACCGTACCAACACCAAGAAGGCCGTGACGGTACAAGGCCTGTGATGGTACAAAGTGTCCGCAGGTACAGAGTGTCCGCACGCGGACACTTTGTTCCCTGCGGACACTTTGTACCGTGAACTGACATTCAAAGTGTCCGCAGAAATCCTGCGGACACTTTGTTCCGCGAAGTGACATATAACTTACAAAAGCGGAACAAAGTGTCCGCAGCCGTTTTTCAGCCTCAGTGTGAGTGGGTGAATGTGCACGTACACTCCCATGCGCGTGCATGCGTGTGTGTGTGTGTGTGTGTGTGTGTGTGTGTGTGTGTGTGTGTGTGTGTGTGCGCGCGCGCGCGCGCGCGCACGTGAGCGTAATCTAACCTTTGTGCGCTGTTCCACAAAAAAGCAATCAACAATTTTTAACATTTTTTGTATTTAAGATGCGCGCGCGCGCGCGCGCACACACACACACACACACACACACACACACACACACACACACACACACATACGCACGCACGCGCGCGCGTGCGTACGCACGCACGCACGCACATGGGAGTGTACGTGCACATTCACCCACTCACACTGAGGCTGAAACGGCTGCGGACACTTTGTTCCGCTTTTGTAAGTTATATGTCACCTCGCGGAACAAAGTGTCCGCAGGATTTCTGCGGACACTTTGAATGTCAGTTCACTGTATAAAGTGTCCGCAGGGAACAAAGTGTCCGCGTGCGGACACTTTGTACCTGCGGACACTTTGTACCGTCACAAGGCCCATCATGACTTTGGGCGCACAGAGGGGAGGTACACGAACACGAATCACTTTCTTCAAAACTGAAAATAACATTTATTCAAGGATGACCAGTGCCATTTGATCTTGGACATTGTCGGAGTTGACACAAAGTCGAACAGAAATAAACACAGGTAACCTTGGCTTGGTTGATAAGAAAGGAAACATTGAGTGGACACGGGGAGAGCCAGCACAATTAACAAACAAACAAGGGAGGCAACTGCTTAAATGACAAAAAAGGAAGGCAACCCTTGTTTCCCCTGGAGAGACAACCGCACGCATTCAATTCCAAAGTAATCGTGACTACGGCACTGGGAGCAAAACAATAAAACATCTTCGAAAAGTGTTACATGCCCACGACTATAACTCACAAACTCAGATCAGTCTGCCTCAGATCTGCAGATCAATTCAATATAACTTACCACTGGCTCTGTTCAAAATTATCAGAAACTTCCTCGAAGTGGCCCTGCGGATCTTCTTAGCGTATTCTATTAAGAATGTATGCGCCAAACGCAGAGTACAAGTTTAATAGTTATTTACCAGACGTGTTAAGCATTGCGTCTTTTCTTATTCTAATGTTATCAAAAGCGTTTCATGAACTGGAATATAAGGTATAGCAACAACGACAACAATAACAAAACAAAGTAATATGGCCCCCAAAAACGTACTTTGTCGTGCTTCGTTTTTTTTACGCTTCTTAACCACGCTTTGATGTGTTAAACAGGTTTATTTTTCAGCGTATACATGAACTGACATGCCAGCTTAACATCTTTCCTATACACACTCATCCGCAAAGATCAGAGGACCACACCCATGTGCGCCATCACTATTTATCCCGTGCGTACATCGCTTAGAGCTCAGCCGACGACGAAGGTCACGTCAGGACCATGTCCACCCCTCAAGGTTTATACAGCAAGAAAATGACAGCCGCCAGAAAAGCAGACGCTGAAGCCAGGATGAGGGGCGCCCCCACCATAATGAGGTGAGGGTGATGAGGGGTCCGCTGACGAGGTAGAGGGTGCAGTAGTTCAACGGGATCATTGACGTCACCACGGCCATGGCCTTGCCCACCGCCGATCCGTGGACTTGGCCCTGCGCTGTCTGAAACACGTAAGCAGGGGGTAGTGGCACACACATGGCTTTGGTAACAGCATTTCAAATATGCCGTCTGGAATGTCTGAATCGGAGCCAGGTTTGCTTAGCGCCTTGAAACAAAGCTGTAAGTTAATTATGAATGGGAATCACAGATCTACTAGGAGCCTTATCGGTTGGCCTGCGTGCCTTCAGTGACATGACAGCAGTGGACAGTGACCACGGAAAGTCTCCACGGTCCCTGGAGTGGACAATGATCTGAACGAATGTATTCCATGGGAAGTGGGTCTGCTACAATCTCTCTGAAGAGACGATAAACTGAAGCCCGTGTTCATGTCTCTGGCTCATGTTAAAAAAAAATCTCACAACAACAATGGAATTGTCCCGACAGAATAATTCAGTATTTAAAAAAAATCCACTTTAAATAAATCAGCAAAAGTATACCCAGCAGAAAGTTGTCGCTCGTGCTGTGTGTATCATGGTGACGAGTTCTCTTCGGCCAAACAGAGAAGCATGAATGTTAGGTAATGAGTTATGACAATGAAGGTATACACCACAGTACACTAGAATGCACTACACTGCATTACAATGTGCTGCACTGCATCATTTCACACAATGATGAACACTTCACTACACCAAACGACACCACACAATGCAGTGCTATGAAGTGGAATAATGATACAATGCAACAATATGTAGATTATAAACACGTAATACAATGTAGTACAACATCGACAGACGGACACACACACACACACACACACACACACACACACACACACACACACACACACACACACACATACACACACACACTCACATACACAGATGCATGCAAGCACGCATGCGCACGGGCGCGCACGCATGCACAGACACACACGCGCGCGCGCGCACACACGCACGCACACACACACACACACACACACACACACACACACACACACACACACATGCAAAGAGTGTGATGGCAGCAACCACACTACCTCACAATAGCCGTTAAAGTACCACCAGACAGAGCGCTCTGTTAAACACCAACAAAGCGTAGAGGGAAGAGGATTAGTGTCTCGCTTATTTCCCCTTCAGTTACCCTACTATGACTCCTGTTCGCCCGGCCAGGCCTCTCACCACTTCAGGATATTAGTGTCACGGCGTGCCACAAGAAACTCGTTCACGTGGCTGGCCTACGCTCGCAAAATTGTGCAGACGATACGATAGTCTTTTCCACCGAGGAAGGTGAAGCACACACAATCCTGAAGCAATAACAAGAGTTGGCCGCTTCATCCAGGATGAGTTTGAAATCCACAAGATCACGGCACCTCTCCATGCGGAGAGAAAAAATGTAAGCTGAACCAGTCACAGTCGTTCTAGCTACACCAGGACAAATACATGATCAGCTTCATCCGAAGATCTGTATATGACTTTCATGCCCTCGAGTACAAACTTAATGTAATCGTGAAAATCAGACAACCGCGTGTATCCACTCTACGAGGGCAAAACAAAAAAACACGTACTGAATTTGGCACAACCAAGTGCTTAGGGAATTGGCAGGTGTAGTAAGTAGTGTACAAGAAAACACCCCACACAACCAAGTGCTTAGGGAATTGGCAGGTGTAGTAAGTATTGTACAAGAAAACACCCCACACAACCAAGTGCTTAGGGAATTGGCAGGTGTAGTAAGTAGTGTACAAGAAAACACCCCACACAACCAAGTGCTTATGAAAATGGCAGGTGTAGTAAGTAGTGTACGAGAAAACACCCCACACACAACCAAGTGCTTATGAAATTGGCAGGTGTAGTAAGTAGTGTACGAGAAAACACCCCACACAACCAAGTGCTTAGGGAATTTGCAGGTGTAGTAAGT
>JADBJO010000135.1:1142500-1147500 GCA_016801955.1 Conus betulinus | reverse complement strand
AGTCATCGCGTGAAATGAAACTTTTCAATTCGCTAAGAGAATATGTGGACTGTATGTTATCTGGGAGGTCGGTCTGGGAGTGTTACTGAGTTTGGAATATGTGAGTTTGTTTGTTTGTATTGTATTGTACAGTTCTGTTTTGTCTACTGACACTTGTCTTTCAAGAGGTCTTTGTCGGTTTTCTAGTTGACACTGAGTCTGAGACCAGGCTATCTAAATGTTCTAAAGCCAAACCATTGACCATTTTCATAAGACTTTATTAATTTATATGCCTTATTTTTCTTTTAAAAGCAAAGTCAGGATTTCTTAAATACATTTTTTTTATGACTTGTGCCTTTTACACCTCCAATAATGATGCCAATGATTCTAAATGCAGATTTTGTCATATGCTTGCTTGTCTCTCATTGTAGTCGTCCCAGATAATATCGGCGTAGTCAAAGTGAGGCAAGAGGTATTATTTATGCGTGGTTTCTAATGCTTTTCTGGAAACTTTGTATTTGTAATTTCGTTGGCAAGTAATCGACATGTAAAATTTATCTACTGTGCATCTGATATGTTCGTCCCATCTACAGTTATTCTGAATGATCAGACCGGGATGCTGGTTTGCATTAAGTGGCTGCAGACGTTTGTTGCCGAATATTAGTAGGTAAATCTGTTTGCGATCTCGGAAAATATTTACAAGTTCTGTCCTGCTGTCGTTGAACTTAACCTTCCAGGGCTTTGTCAATTCAGCAATTTTTTTCGGGTCAGAATTTAAAATTTCGCCACGAATTATAGGCTTGGAAAGAAAAAGTGAGAAAATTGTACCGTCAGCAAACAGCTTGTTTGCAGAATCGATATCACATAGCATATTATTACTGTAGAATTGAAAACGCAAGGAATCCAATGCAAATCCCTGAAGGACTCCTGCAGAAAACCGTTGGAGGTCGGATTTTTCAGCTTTTATGACCACTCCCCGAGAACGGTCAGAGAAGTAGTCTGTGAGGAAGTCGTGCAGTTTCCTTCTTCTTTACCCGACAACGTTTAACTCTAATTAGAGGCCTCTTTGCAGTACGCGGTCAAATGCTTTTGATATATCCAAATGTTCAATTTATGAAGTACCTCTAGAGTAAAAAGCAGCACAGACTTCGTTATACGTGGACAGTTACCAACTGACTGCAGACTCATCAGGGATAAATCCAGACTATAGGGCATTAAGAATGGCATTTGATATCAGAGAGAAAAAGAGATGTCGATGTACACACTTTTCTAGTACTTTCCAAAGCAGCTTAATAAAGAGAATGGCCGATAATTATTTGAAAGTTCTTTTGTTCCCTTTATGTATAGGGGTAACATGCGCAATCTGCACAATGAAAGAAATCTACTCTCGCTAAGACATCTGTTGCACAATTTAGTGAGGGGAAGGGATTTCACATGAGCTGAAGTTGTTTTTAAAGTTAACATTGAACAGATTTCTATTCTCACATAATAGCCGCCTCACAAATTACTATATCCAGGTTTAACTTGCTGGGTATAAATGTCCTTCAAAAACAAACATTGATTTTTTGTTTACTTTGCTGTTCTTATAATTGACAAACAACATGAAAGAGTCAATTTTGTGATGATGATCATTACTCCAGCCCATTATGATTAGGTCATTTTGTGATATGTTTGTCTCCAGGTGGTGAAATATGAAATTTAAAAAAAATGTAAGGGTTCTTTATTTTCTGGTCTGCAAGATGGGGGTGAGCGAGAAACCAAGACAATCCACTCTTGTCAAAATGTTGGGTTTTGACCAACTACATGTGCATTTGACCGAGATAGAGATTCGAATTCGGATAGAGGTGATTTATTCATTAATAGGCTTTGGCCCTTACTGAAGGTGTGTAGGAATACTATACAAAAGTAACAAAAAGCAGCAGAAAAATAGAACAAATCAAGACGAGTAACAGTCATGGAACAGATTATAAACATAATAATGACATTGATCATTCTCATGAAACAGAAATTTCTCTGAGCTTAAATACCTTATATAGAAACAACGAGAATCTTTTAAACTTCTTCACCAGAGGTTGAAGACATCAACAATAACAATTATATAAAGAAGACTGCCTTGATGTTTATTTTTGATGAATTTATCCTGAATGTTCCTAAGAACAGGCAACAGAGAGCAAAATGCAACTCATTCTCCTGAGATTCTTTGCACAATGGACAAAGTAAATCACTGCCATTTACAGTTTTGAGCCTATAATGATGACAAACTAATTCTGAAACACCAAGTCTGAATTTCGTAGTAAACTTTAAATGTCTATCCATATCAAGTGCTAAATAGGGTCTCAGATAATGCGGATTACAAAAATTCCTATGAAATTCAAACATTTCACGATTCTGGATATCGTCAGACCATGTTTGCCATCGATAATCAATCAATCAATCGTTGACAAAAAAGAAATACAAATTCCTGTGCACATCCAACGCCTTGATTAAGTCATGCCAATCCAAAACCGTATTCAAATAAACAAAGACAAACTTTCATTATCCAGTTGCTCTTTCCTCTGGCGTCTAGTTCGTGTAGCATATTGTTGGTTTTGCGAGATATTCCGCTGTCATCCATTTGTTACAATTTAACCAATAGCGGATGCATCTTGTGCTAAAACAAGACGGGGAATCTATGGGTTTCACGATGAATGAGATCATTAGGTGTTCGTCTGTCCAAGAGACCTCTTCAAAGCAAACGTATGTACTTATTCCCAATGGATGGCAGCATTGTCAAGACCCCATATTTCAGCACCACATTGTACAATTGTTGGATTTGACCATCGAATAATAAGAAAAACTAAAAGAAGGGTCATTGAGTGCATATAACTTTTTCATAATTCAAAGCAAAGTATTTTAGCTCTGCAAGCGAGATCTTTACATGCACCAACAAATCTCAAACGAGTGGAAACAATTACACCCAAGTATTTATAAGCATTAACCACAGGCATTATTTCACCGTCATAAACCATTCTCTTTCTCTGGCACTTCAATAGCCTCGCCTGCAAAACACAATAATGTTACTCTTAAACAAATTTACTTTTAGTTGGGTAGAAGCAGCAGCCCGTTGTAAGATATTAAGTTGTCTTTGTAAACCCACTATTGTCTCTGATATCAAAACACATTATTAGCTAATAAAAGGATATAGAGTTCAAAAGCATCAAGTACAGAAAATAGATAAACAGAGATCTATTTCCTGCTATATCCACAACTAACTCCAGCTTTTACGACGTTATACATGCAACTAATGCATCTGTACAGTTTACCTTTGATACCGTTTTGTTTTTTTCAAATCATAACTGGCCAAAAAATATTTTCTGTTTATAGAATCAAATGCTTTTTTAAAGTCTATGAATGTGAGAACAGGTTCTGTAAAGCGCTAACGAAGTAAATATGTGACGGCTGAACAGCTTTTTTTTTTTTCAAACCCAGCTTAATAATCACTGTAAAGATGTTCTCCTCTATCCTTTCTTGTAATCTGTTGTTTATGATGACCCCAAACAGTTACTACATACACTGCTGAGAAAAACATCCCTCTAATTGTTGGGATTATTGGCAACACCATTCACAAAAAGAGGCAAATTTATCCATTCGTCTAGCTGTCCGGAGAGAGAGAGAGAGAGAGAGAGAGAGAGAGAGAGAGAGAGAGAGAGAGAGAGAGAGAGAGAGAGAGAGAGAGAGAGAGAGAGAGAGAGAGAGAGAGAAAAGTTTGCTTAATGACGGCTGAAGGCAAAGAGTCAGCGCACAATAGGCTGGACGACAACTTGCCCTCAGAAATTGAATGGAAACAATACGGAAGGAAGCCCCGCATGCCCCTTGTCTTTCCCTGTCTGTCCCCCACACATTACCTTCCCAACGCATCATGTATATGTAAAGTACGATCTCACTTAACAACATATACCTATAATACACATTTATATACATGCATCTACATTAACAAACACACATACACGTTTTACAATCATTGTGATTATGTTCAAACACATCATAAGATAAACAAAAAGCAAACTATATTTAGGGGATGTTAACATCAAAAGCAAACTAGAATAAATCGGCAATCCAATTTTAAAGGGAACACACACACACACACACACACACACACACACACACACACACACACACACACACACACACACACACACACACCACCATCCGATCCGGGTTCACAGCTGTAAGCAGGCTTCGTGTGTGTGTGTGTGTGTGTGTGTGTGTGTGTGTGTGTGTGTGTGTGTGTGTGTGTGTGTGTGTGTGTGTGTGTGTGTGTGTTTGCGTGCGTGTGTGTGTGTGTGTGTGTGTGTGTGTGTGTGTGTGTGTGTGTGTGTGTGTGTGTGTGTGTGTGTGTGTGTGTGTGGTACATTTGAATTTGTTGTGTATTTACTATACGAAGAGTAGAAACTCTTTTTATCTCGGTGATGTCAGAAGACAAGCGAACGCGTGGCTCACCATTCCCAGTGCTAGTGACAGTGGAATGTTCAGCAGGTTGCATGAGAACGCAAATGCGTGTATGAGTACATGGATACCCTTGATGTGTTAAGCCTGACTTTTACATCGTTTAATTCACTTTTACAATGACATCATGATTCCCCCCACCCCACCTGAACAAAGTGGCGAGCCTGCCAGGATTTTATGATCCTAATCTTAGAAGGGAAACAAAAAAAAAAGTGCCAGAGTAATACTTAGTCCACTAAAAGGCAGTTGTGATTAGCTGTCTCCTCAAATCATCCCATTAGAGATTTATAGGTGTTGAGTATTTACTTGAATGAAGAACAATGTTTTTGCCCTGATTCTCACAGAAGCCATGCTTGAAAGTTCCTTTGTGGCAGCTGGCACTTCCATTGGTTTCTAAATGTATAGCTTTTGACAAACACTCTTGTTTACAGACCTTTTTTTCTTGGCTTTCATGTTTGTTGTAGAAAAGAAAGATGGCTGAAGAAAGTTTTACTCACATCGACAAGCTAATAATTTTGGGGGAGAAACTAGGACAT
>JADBJO010000135.1:1130000-1137500 GCA_016801955.1 Conus betulinus | reverse complement strand
TTAAAAAATTCACCAATCAAACCATCAGGGCCAGCAGATTTTCCATTTTTCAATTTTCTGTTTGCGAGCAACACTTCTTCTCGAGATATTGAGTTGTCACACGGAAATTCCTCATCCTCATTTTCGCGAACTGCGTTCTCTGTTATCTTATTTTCGTCAACTTTCTCTAGTAAGTGTCTAAAATGTTCGAACCATTCAACTACAGAAATATTGTTTGACGGTTGAAAATCTTCTCCTTGCATTCTTGTGTACAGTCTCCCAAAATTCCTGTTGACTCTTCACAGAATTAATCAGTTCATTTAGCAATGGATCATTGTGTTCTTTCTTTTTCCTTTTATTGATATTTTTATATTCACGTCTTGCAACATAGAATGCGACTCGATCATCTTTATCCAAAGTTTTACAAAAAGTTTCTCCATAGACTAAGCATTTTACGTTTTGACAATACATAATACAAGGGGCATGTGATCAGATTCAAATCTTTCCACAACAGTAAGAGTTAACAGTTCATATAGAAGCTCAAAACCGTTTCTTGACAACAAAAAATAGCTATTTACACTGCATCCTAATCAGAAATATATGTAAAACGACCTTCAAAGTCGCCATTACACACTGTTAACACGTCTGTCTGCTTCATTCCTCGTCTGCTTCATTCCACGTCACCACAATCATTTATTTCACTGTCCGCACCACGGACAGCTTCATTATTTGTCACACTGTCACCACCACAGTCTTTTTCATTCGTATGCATACTGGCCATTTTTTATCCCAGTTCTAAAATCACCACAGCCTCTTGTTACGGCCCTATACACACAACCGCCGTCCCTCTGTCTTCCTGATTCTGTTGGACAGCAATGACCACAGTCACTTTGATGTAAATCCAGACACACATCATCAGTATCTATTCCACTTAAATCTAAATATCTGTCACTCTGATGACATGTATCGAAAAATATATCATCATCACCACAATGTTTCTCTTTCGAGAAAAAAATATAGTGTTCTATTAACATCAATGTCAAGTAAATATAAATCATTATTCGGCATGGACAACAAATAATCAACATGACAATTCACAGCATATATCATTTTATTCTGACAATAGTTTCATGCAACAGATCAACAAGTTCAATATTATCCACGCGATCCGACACTGCCGTGTACACACACCCAACACAGATATCGCGCACGGGATTTTCGTTACACACTTGTTTTATGTCAGCAGAATTCATGTTGTCCTCAATGCTCCTTCCTCGCGACCCAGAAACATGCACACTACACGGTGACAACGTATTTTTTGGTTTGTTTTCAACATGTTTTTATTCAGACATGAATTTTTTGCTACCTCCAGAACTTGGCTGTGGCAAAATATCTAGTCACGGGGCCGGCCTAACCGCTATCCATGTTCAACAAGGTTTCCACCGTTGTCTAAACCAAATTTTCTTCCATCAATTACCAGATGGTCATAAATCATTAATACTTTCTTATTTTGCAATCTGGCAGACTTTAAATGAGAGCACAAACTTTTTTTTTTTTTTTTTCTGATGTCTCTAACCCGCACAGAAAAATCTTCACCGATGAAGACGTCACTTCCTTTCAGCCTTTTTTTGGCGCGCAAAATTTTACCTTTTTCCTCAAAGAAAGTGCATCGCGCAACAACAATCGTCGAATCCTGCTTGGTGTTAGGACGATAGATTCGGTCAAACTGAATGTCACCTGCAAGTTCTGATTTGTCAGTGATCATTTCGCGTTCTGAATCTTCACAATCTTGCCACGTTCCACTCTGTCTGCGAGGAATACTACGAACAATTATGTTGTTCTTCTTTGACCTGCCTTCTAGACAGAAAAGTGGAGAGAGAGAGAGAGAGAGAGAGAGAGAGAGAGAGAGAGAGAGAGAGAGAGAGAAGGAGTGTGGATGGGGGTAAGGGGAGGCAGAAAGGTTAAAGTGTGTGTGTGTGTGTGTGTGTGTGTGTGTGTGTGTGTGTGTGTGTGTGTGTGTGTGTGTGTGTGTGTGTGTGTGTGTGTGTGTGTGTGTGTGTGTGTGTGTGTGTGTGTGTGTGTGTGTGTGTGTGTGTGTGTGTGTGTGTGTGTGTGTGTGTGTGTGTGTGTTGTGTGTGTGTGCGTGTGTGTGCGCGCGTGCGTGTGTGTGTGCGCGTGTGTGCTTGTGCGCGCGTGCGTGCTTGCGTACGTGCTTGCGTGCATGTGTGTGTATGTGTGTGTGTGCGCGCGTGCACACGCGCGTGATCCCCTGCGCACAGAGAAGGGAGACGTAGTGGAGGTGTGAAATGCAGCACATTGTCGTCGTTGCTGGTTTTTTTCGGGACCTATTGCAGACAGATTAGAGTGACACAATTCACTGACGACGAAAAAAAAACTCCCCCCACCCCGCTCCTCCCGACCTTAAGTTTTAAGATTACAATAGCAAGTCAGCGGGATCAGCAAGACCTCCAATGATGGATCAACGGATGGATGCTGAAGCGACGTAAGGCAGACAGACAGACAACTGCTGATCTGCAAGTCTTGCAAGACGTCACTGTACCTTCTCACTGTCAGTAGGTATACAGCCATGCTTGCGTTCTTTGTATGGGGACTGCTGAACTCAAGATGTACCTGAGGCCTTGGTCACACATTACGATGCGGACCTTGTGACACACGTAGGCCGGCCTGACTGATTGACTTAACTGAGTTTAGTGTGTGCCCGGAACAACCGCTATTACGAATTACCTTCACGCCAAATTATACAATGCATGAGATAGAATAAACGCGCGCGGGCGCGAACGCATACACACACACGAACGCGAGCGCATGCGCGCCCGCACACACACACACACACACACACACACACACACACACACACACACACACACACACACACACACACACGCAGAGTCTCTCTCTCTCTCTCTCTCTCTCTCTCTCTCTCTCTCTCTCTCTCTCTCTCTCTCGGAGTGAGTTGTCAAGCTTCAGGAGAAAAAAAAAAAAATTTTCATTAATTAATCAAGATTGTGAGTCGACCTAAACTTATGACCTGCTGCATAGACGCCTACCGAGGGCCGTGGGCTGCTTTGCGGGTGTTTTGGTGAAAATATTGACCAGGAAAGCCAAAACAGCCGCCTTGCGTGTTCGTGGCTACAAGGTGCACAGACTGTCCGCCATGCTGACCGTCTACACGTTTCTGTTGTGTCTCCTCATTGGTGGCATTGAGCCAAACCCCGGACCACACCGAAACAAAGTGTCAGCCGACAAGGACAACCACCTCAGCGGCAAACTTAGACACGACGACACCAACAACACAGACTCTGGAAGGTCTCTCTTCCTACATGAAGTCAATCATGGATTCAGTCAGTCGACTGGAAAAATCTCAAGGGGATCTTGTGTTTGACATGAACCAGAAACTTCACGGTGTAGGCGAGTCCTTTAGACAAACTACACATGACAGCACTCAGTCTTTGAAGAAAGATATTTCTTTACTTCAGTCTCGTGTAGCCTCTGTTGACAGCAAAGTGGAGGAAAACATAGAACATATAAGTAGACTAAGCGGGAAAATGAAATGATAACAAACAGGCTGAGGGAAATGGAAGAAGATCTGGACAGATTAGAGAGCCATTCCAGAAGGAACAACGTAAAATTTTACGGTATTACGGAAACGGTTGGGGAAAATTTTCAAGCGTGTGCCAGCAAAATAGTGACTATCCTAAACGAGTTCTTCGTGAGCAAAGCATGGGACACCAGGGATGTCGACAGAGCTCATCGGCTGGGAAAACCCAACCCACACAGTGATAAACCCCGCCCTGGTGATCGTGTGCTTTCATCGATGGTCTGACAAAATGGTTCTCTTCAAATCCGGAGATGCTCGTTCCGCCCTCAGTGAGGCTGGTATCCGGATGTCGTCAGACCTGACAAGGAGACAAGCTGCCCGGTTGAAAGAGGTTCAAGAAGAAGGAAAGTTTGGCTACTTCAAAAATGGTAAATACATACAAGAGAGAGACAGAGGCCACACATCAACAGCAAAACAACCGGAATCTGCTACTCTGAACAAGGAAGATTCCCACTCTGACCCTTTGTCGGGTGTGATGCAGACAGCAAAAGAACTGATTGCGTTGAGACTGGAGACCACAACAGCAGCTACAGTGTCACCCCTCTGCACAACAGCTCCGACAAAGTCCTCGACCATCCCCATTCCCCATTGTACAGTGACATGGTAGCCAAGAGACATCCGGACACCAGTGGAACATCTCTACACTGCCAGCAGAGAATCACAACACAAACGACTCTACTGCCAGGAATAGTAATGGCGAAGCATGCTTCGGGAATTCCCAGTGTGATGTCAGAGACATTCCTGTAGCTGTGACGAGAAACACAACAGTACACCAGCAAATATCATAGTGACCGGGAATTCCCAGAATACTGCACGTGCACCCCGAGATAATGACGGCAAGGCCAGCTACAAGGCGAAGTGCGGGGAACGATTTCAATCTAACACACCAGAGCTTCTAATCGGCCCACCACACGCCACCAGTCCCAGACGGTGGTTTCATCACAAACAGGCCAGCCCCTCATCATCTCAGACAGTATGTCTTCCGCACGTAAAGTCTCCACTGGTGGTCGTCAGCACTAGCACAACTCGAACAGGGAATAGGGACTCGGCCCTGGCCATGTCACCGCTCTCAAACTCTACTGTGACAGCACAAGACAAAACGACTGATGCTGATGGTGTGATCGCTGGCACAACACAATATGCCACGACAGATTCTGCCAGTTTGACAGCTGGCACACCACGGAACTCTACGTCTGACAACGTGACAACCTACACAACGCAATATAATACAATTGACGCTGACAGTGTGTGACAGCCTACATAACGCAATATAATACAATTGACGCTGACAATGTGACAGTTGACACAACACAACAAACAGAGACACCACATCATGGTTTACATATACTGAACTGGAACATCGGAGGGCTTTTGTCCAAGCTCGTGCTTCAAGACACTGTAAACTATATTAAATCTTTTGACGTTGTGTGCCTGACCGAAACCTTCGTGGAATTTGATATTTAGCTAAGTGTTTTTGAAGATTTTGATTCTTATTTTGCACCTGCTAAGAAGTTAAGCCAACACGGAAGGAGTTCTGGAGGGGGTGGTAGTTCTGATTAAAAGGTGTGTCAGTCGTTACATTGAAAGGATTCATATTGTATACGAGCAAACAGTGATGTTAAAAATGAACGAAGACCTGCTAAACACAGATAAAGATGTGGTTATGTTGACATTGTATGTACCGCCGTACGATTCCCCATATTATAGTGCGACCGAATACCAGGATGGTATCGATTTGATGGAACAGTGCTTAACAGATGTTTGGGAAACATTAGATGATTTCTACCTTCTTCTGTGTGGGGATTTTAATGCCCGTACTGGAAACAAAAACACTCTATATGTAGATGAGGACATACTCCACAATGGTGTAGAGACTTTTGAACAGACTTCTGAAGATTTAATGTTTAATGTTTTTGGAAGAAAGTTGATTGATGTCTGTCAAGTTTTTGATTGCTCTATTCTTAATGGATGTCATTTTTTTCAATTCAGAAGGGAATGTAACTTATTTATCACAAACACGGTCAAGCCTGATTGACCATTTTTGTGCTTCCAACGATCACTGTACACAAAATATTTTCATGTCACTTGTTGTTGAAAACCGGTTAGAATCCGATCACTTGCCTGTGTCCCTGACCGTGGGTACAACACGGACAGACCGAGAAAACGCACATGCCGTAAAAATGAAAACTGAAAAACTGGTTTGGGATGACGGTAAAATGCGCGTGTTTTTAGATTCTCTCCGATCACGGGAATCCCAGGAAAAGTTGTTACGCGCATTAGCTGATACTGACACTGATGTCAACGGCGCGGTTGGTTGTGTTCGTGGAGTGCCTACTGTCAGCGGCAAATTGCATGAATAAAACAGTGTATACTGGCAACAACCAGAAGAAAGAGGCAGAATGGTTTGATAAGGATTGTCATCAAAGCAAAAATATGCACAGACAAAGTTACGGAAATTTAGACGCAAAAGATCAGAACCAAACTGCAGGATTACTTTGAGAGCAAACAGTCGTACCAAACTTTAATCAAAGAAAAGAGAAAAGCATTTTAAAAAGCGAAAGCAGATGCTGTCATGAATCATATAGGTAACCCAAAGTGTGTTCTGGAAATAAGTCAAATCGTGTTTGCATCCGAAGCCCAAGGAAGTCTGTAGAGACAAAATCACAAAAGACAAATGGTTTGATCATTTCAGTGACGTGTTTAAATCAACCAGTGCGCTTCAAATGAATCTAATGTTCACCATTCTATTGATTTTGCTACACTACCAGAAATTGACATACTCGATCAAGCCATTACTGAAAGTGAGGTTCGAAGGGCATTACGACACTTAAAATCTGGCAAAGCTTGTGGCTCAGATAAAATCCTGGCGGAAATGCTGAAGTCAGCAGAAGAGTTAGTGTGTGAGTTTCTAACAAGACTATTCAATTCAGTTTCATTGTACCCATTTTTAAGAAAGGTGACCGTGAAAATCCGTCCAACTATAGAGGAATATCACTCCTGAGCTTGATCGGAAAATGTTACACATCTATTTTGAACAATCGTTTATATTTCTGGTTGGAAGATAATAACAAGTTGTCAGAAACACAGGCGGGATTCAGAAGAGGATACTCTACCACGGATCATATTTTTACCCTATACTCCGTAATCCATAAGTATTTGAGCAAACCTGGAAAAACTATATGTATGTTTCGTCGATCTAAAAAGGGCGTATGACTCGGTTCAGCATGTAACCTTACTGAGAGCCCTGGTCAAAGCTGGCACATCATGTATATTTACCAAAGCAGTCATGGCGATGTACGAGTCTTTAAAAGCACGCGTACGTGTGCAGAACGAACGATTTCACGGACTGTTTCGATTGCCCACAAGGTTTGAGACAGGGATGCGTTGCAAGTACAACATTTTTCTCCGTAATCATCAATCAGTTATTAGAACAATTGTCCCGTAGAAGGAAAACATGGTATACAACTTTGTCCCGGTCTTGTTGAACTTTTCATTCTGATGTTTGCAGATGATCTTGCACTACTGACAAGTTCGCCATCTGGCTTACAGAACCACATTAATTGTTTAGTTAAGGCCTGCCTGTTCTGATCTCAAACTTGAAATAAACTGTGACAAAACTAAAGTGATGGTTTTTTTAGGAAGGGTGGGTTCCTTGGGAGACATGAAAAATGGTATGTTGGAACAGAACAGCTCGAAGTCGTCAACAGCTATATATATATATCTTGGCTTTACTTTCACAACTGCTATGAGCGCTTATCAAGCAGGAAAACGTTTAGCGATCAAAGGCAAACGAGTAACTACCGACATTATACGATCTCTGAGACGAATCGATAGCATGACGAGAGAAACGTTTTTCAAAACTGTTCGACACAGTGGTTCAACCGACTCTTCTATACGCTTCG
>JADBJO010000135.1:1107500-1120000 GCA_016801955.1 Conus betulinus | reverse complement strand
ATTCAATCTTGAAGCCATAAACAGTAAACACACATACAAGCACCAACAAATCTGACAAAGTACAAATTATACAACTGCATAAATCGAAAAACCTTATTCTTTCTACACTTCCGAGGTTCTGTATATTATTCTAAGAGAGGTAAATATATGTGCCATCGTGCCAGTGAATTTTTCAGAGACATGTCTATACGGCTGGCATATTTTTCCGTTCATATTTTCTTTTCAGATACGAAGTATACTGTTGAAATTGAGGTTGTTAAGCTTCGTAACCATAAAATTCAGTGAGCAGCAGAACAAGATCAAAATTTAATGTGCTGTCTGCCTTATAACGGTTATCACATCCAATGAAGCTATCTTATCTGTAAATAACATGTTTGTGTGAAATACACTCCAAAAGTTTTTTCACTCGATCGCATGTAAATAGAGAATTAATAGCTGGGCTATAGGTATAGAATGGATAAATATGTATCCTTGGTGGAGATTAACTACACAAGCTACAAAAAAAAAAAGCATATATAAAACTGATAGGAGCTAATGTTTCTTCCAGATATTGTACATTTTCTTTCCTTTTTAATTACATGTTGTCCGAGACTTGGCGTCATAACAGAGCAATGTGATACTGCGATCTGTCTGTATGATTTGATTTCTCCGTGTGTCACAAATTGATGGATTTTAGATGAGAATGTACGAAATGTGTTTCATCATCTGGTATGATGGTTATGTACAATGTTGGAACTTTTGCTCTATGTGTGCTCATTGAAAAAAAAAAGATACAAAATTTGAGAGGAAAAAAGGCAAGAGAAGATAAACTCATGCAGGCGTTGTTATAAACGATACGGTAGCTTGGAACATAATGAAACTGATCTTGTGTGTACACGTATACACTAATGAGTATCAGCTGATGCGCACACTTGTGTCCTGGCTTGGGAGATGGAAACAATTGCGCGTTCATCCTCCGTGCTTTAGCCGCTTAGCCACTGCAGCTGTCCACCTGATTTGTAGTGGCAACAGGTTGTGTCGCTCGACATCTAATGAAAATCCACATTGACAAACAGTGTCTTTACTTTCGATCACAGTTCACGTACAGTTGCAGTAGTAAGAGAGGACTGCTTGCATCTGTCCCTCCGTTTCAGAACTATATTACACATACTTGCCTCTTGCGATCCCATCGTGTTTAAAACTACTGTATGCAGAAAAAAGTTGACAACTTCTTTTGCTTCTTGATCTCCTTCCATAGTTCAATACAAGTTAATTCGCCGGTGGTCAGAAACAACCGACCATTCAGTCAGTTAGCATGCCCGGAGAAGTTCACAAACTCTCCACACCAGAGCCCTACAAGTCGATGTCGCTGTGCCGGAAGTTACTACTGAGCGCGGCGCTGATGGGCAATGACGTCAGCGTGGCTTTCATTCAGCTCTACGAGGTGTCCGTCACACAGGTTTTGGGAGTTCCTATATCCTACGTTACTCTGACCTCCATCGTCTCCGGACCTTCGGCCATGATTCTCATGAACTTTCTGGCTTACTTCAGCGACAAGGGCCAGAACCACCGCCAGAAGAAAATGGCCGTGCTGGTGTTCAGTTCTTCCATGATTCTGTCTGGCATGGTGGTCTTGATCATGGCCAGCAGACTGGTGATGTCAAGAAACGTAGATTCCACAGCTGAAAAGAACGAGTCGGTGACAAACGATGTCCACACAGGAAGTTTCTACGAGAACAACCAGGTGGCGAACATGACTGTTCCCCACACAACAGTTGCCCGCAGCTTGAGGTCATGGAACAGCAGCGCCGTAAGCAAGCTTGAAGAGGAGGTGAACCTGCTGTCTCTGCCTTTGTCGGGGGTGTTGGGTCTGCTGGGGTTCCTTGCCATGGACATAGGCTACGACATCAACACGGCCTCCAGCCGTTCCTGCATCCTGGCATGCAGCAGCCCTCACGAGCATTCGTTTCTGCTGGTGGTGGCCCTGGTCTTCGCGGGGGCTGGAGGCTGCATCATCTCTCTGCTGGGAACCCTGGACCTCTCTGCTGTCTTCAACACCTCTGGCGACAGGTGAAGGTGGACGTTTGTTGTTTTGGGTGCTGTGGTGTGTCGGTGCTTAGTTGTTAATTGCTTGAGTGATGAACGGGATACTCTCTTGTTGTGTTTTGCCGTGAGAAAAAGTGAACGAACGAACGAATGAAGGAGAGAATGAATAAATGAATGAAGAATAAAATGTGTGTGTGTGTGTGTGTGTGTGTGTGTGTGTGTGTGTGTGTGTGTGTGTGTGTGTGTGTGTGTGAGTGCGCGCGAAAGCCAATGAATTAATAACATAGGCATCAAACAATGAGAAATGTGAGCATTATGTTCAATAATATATATATTTTTAATTTGAACATTAAAGTGAACTCTCAATAAGGCACCCCATTAAGCGTCGCCCATCGTCCGAAAAGAAGATATGATCTGACAAAAAAAATCTTCATAAGATCGGATACGGTTTTATGAAATGAGCACACCGTATCATGGGAAGGGGAGTTAATCTGTGTGTACATGTAGATCTACCATCTTATTGAATGTAGTTTGTAAAGCATTTAGCTTCAATCAAGAGATTACACCTGTCATGTCAGCATTCTCCTGTCACCACCTCACTCTGTGGAGCTGTACTGTGATTTATGTTTCCAGTTACCTAACAGTTACCAAAGTTTGTAAAACAAACAAACCTGTACACAAACTACTGATATCATTCCACCACTTCTCCTGCAGCCCATATCTTGGTCGTACATGTGAACTTCTGCTGCGCTTTGCATATTTTCGTTTTGCTGCCTCTGCCTACCTACTGATTTCCAGAAACTTCTGTTTGTGATTCAATCCTAACAAATATCCATCTCTTCCATGGACAGATTAATAAGAGAAGCTTTTTGCCTATCTGACTCATGTGCTACGTCTTATCCGGAGTGTCAATCCCACATAGGGTGCGTGAAGAAGGCTGGGTCAGCATCACAGTATCTAGAATGTCTTTATCAACTTGACCATCATCATGGAGACCTCTCCTGTACGTCATCCCACCTCCAGAGAAGCCCGTTTTGGAGGATGTGTGTGTGTGTGTGTGTGTGTGTGTGTGTGTGTGTGTGTGTGTGTGTGTGTATGTGTGTGCATGCGCATGCGTGCGTGCGTGTATGCGCGCGTGCGCGCGCGCGCGCGTGTGTGTGTGTGTGTGTGAGTGAGTGAGTGAGTGTGTGATTGTGTGTGTGTGTGTGTGTGTGTGTGTGTGTGTGTGTGTGTGTGTGTGTGTGTGTGTGTGTGTGTTTGTGTGCATGCATTCGTATGTGTGTGCGTGCCCGCATGCATACGTACTTGCGTGAGTGCATGCGTGCGTGCGTGTGCATATGTATGTATGTGTATATATGCGTGTGTTCTGCGAACGTTAATGCGTGTGTGTGTGTGTTTTTGTGTGTGTGTTAGTGTGTATGTGTATGTATGCATATGTGTGTTTGTTTGTCTGTCTGTGTGTGTTTGTGTGTGTGTCAGTGTGTATGTGTATGTATGCATATGTGTGTTTGTTTGTCTGTCTGTCTGTGCGTCTGTGTGTGTGTGCGCGCGCGTGTGTACTTGCGTTTGCTTTGCTTTATCACCACCCAACGTACGAGAATGATCAGCGGAAACGATGCAGCCGTTGTTGGTCGGTTTGGGTCTGTGGTGGTCATGGTGCGGAAGGAACACTACGGAAGTTCTAGAGAGGAAGTCCTTCAAAGCCGTTGGAGAGGCAGTGTAGCTGATGTGAAACCAGAGGACATTCCACTGATACACAGAACTGGTAACCGACAGTGAGTTGGCTCCTGCCCTGTTCTGGTGTGCTTCATCTCATTTGGAAGTGTAATGAAAAAGAAAAGAGATCTTCGCTGATGATCCAAATCCACTTCAATTCAGGCCGCAGGTGATGGTGAAAAAGCTGGATTTGTTGACTGAGATTGGACTATGTTGGTCAGGATCAGGTGTATATCAGCAAGAAGCAGGTAAGCCCTAAGAATCAAAGCTAACACCAACAGTAGATGAGTCTAAATGATTTGTTGCAGATCGGGGTGAACAGCAGATTTTAAAGCAGTTAGAACTTTCTCACCTTTCGCCATCTTCCTCGGTTTCAAAGTGGGGTAACTACAGGCGGAACAAAACAACGCTGTGCTCCGAAAACAAAAATGCAAAAAAAACACACCAACGACTTGTTTCGACCTGTTTTTTCTTGAATGTTACTCGTCTTGCCTGAAGAAAACCAACTAGTCGAAACGCGTTGTACAAACAGGCAGTAATCAACAGAAGTATGGGAATCTTGCAAAATCAAAATAAGAGAGCTTTTTTTTTTTTTTATACAGAATACGGTAAGTATATCGTACAAAGAGAAACAAATATTGGAATTACAATGTCGCTTAAAAGAAGTTGGAAAAAAAGATAATAAGTGATTTAACTAATCTTCAAACACAACGTGAAATGTT
Source organism: Conus betulinus (assembly GCA_016801955.1). Classification (NCBI taxonomy): domain Eukaryota; kingdom Metazoa; phylum Mollusca; class Gastropoda; order Neogastropoda; family Conidae; genus Conus; species Conus betulinus. The sequence continues at coordinate 1,115,537 of JADBJO010000135.1, read as the reverse complement.
TCAGATGAAGCAGCAATTAGAAATGTTATCTCTCGAGAAAGCTGGGGGTGCACAGGCTAGAGCTCGGAAAAAAATGGACTGAGGAAGGGGAAAAAACACAAAGTATATTTTAGAATTAGAAAAAGTAAGGGGTAAGAAAAAGGCAATCGCGATAATACACAGAGAAGACGGTGAAGTCATAATCTACCAAACACAGATATTGGAAGAAAAAACTCATTACTATTCAAGTTGTATAACCAGAGCACTGACACAGAACATATATAAGAAACTGTGAATAACTTCATTGCAGACGTACAATTCCATACCCTAGATGGCGAGCACGCAGTTCTTTGCGAAGAATTAATGACTGTAGAGCAAGCTCTGCTCTAAAAGCGATGAAAAATGGTTCCTCTCCTGGCGGTGACGGCGTAACCGTAGAAATTCATGAATTTTTGGGGGAGCAAAATTAAAACGCTGTTAACATCCTGTTACAACGTGTCTTTTGAAAAACGAGAATTGTCGTATACACTCAACTTATATAGAAGAACAGGTTAATACCATACAAGAATCATTCTATCTTTCTCTCTACTTAGAAAAATAGTGGAATGGAGAGAATCAAAGATTTACTAAATTTGAATGAATCTAGATTTCTTAACATAGAAGAATTTCAACAAGAAAATAGACCATAGTCCAGCCATTACTGTGTTCGAACTAAGCGCAGTAACTAACGCTCTCCCAGAGCAATGGAAAGAATGAATTAGTCAACAAAACGGAACGATTTACTCGGAATACACAGAACACGTCGAAGTTTACCATTTCTGAACCAAACCAAAGAATGTTCTACAGTTTTTACGTAATCAAATGAAAGGAAGGGCAGATATAAAGCCCCGTGCTATCGGTTTCCGGCAAAGAAAACTGAACTTTGAAGTCGATGAAAATGTATGGATACTCCCTAATGTTGCAACAAAAGAAGTTCGATTACAGGAACTACAATGGAAACTAATGCACATCATCTACCCAACAAATGCACTACTACACAAAATGAAGCTAGTGGATGATAACAGATGTTCCACCTGTAGGGATGAAATGTATTATTTCGAACATTTCTTCTGCGGTGTGCTCGCCCGTTTCTGTTTTTGTGGAAAAGATTGGAACTTGCACTCAAGGTCTTATTGGAATGTAAATTAAACTGTCATTGGGTGACATTCTGCTGGAAATAGATAATCGATCCTTAAGCAGAAACGCTTTGAACATTATAAACAACATCATCCTGATCGGCAAAATGAGCGTAAGTACAGCAAAGAAAACAAAATATCTCTCTCCCATATACTTAGTATTTGAATGCCAAATGAAATATCGCACCTTCTGATCCCCACGACTTGCCCGAAAGTAGTAGCACTCTCTCTCTCTCTCTCTCTCTCTCTCTCTCTCTCTCTCTCTCTCTCTCTCTCTCTCTCTCTCTCTCTCTCTCCATCACTTGCTCACTTATAAACTTTAAGTGCTGCACACACGCGCATGCGCATAAACACATGTAATATTTAATACTATTGGTATGGTGTTTATTCGTTATTGTTGCCGCTGTGATAACAAAATGAGCACCCCTAATGCCAGTTCTTGTATAGCTTAAACAGTTTGTCCCAAACACTAAAATTCGTCAAAGAAGGGAAGGGATGTGGGGGGTGGAGAGAGAGGAGAGATGCAGGGTGGGAGAAGGGGGAAGACTGGAGATTTGGGGAGGGGGAGAGAGGGTGGGATGGACGGTGGGGGAAGGGGGAGAGAGAAAAGAAAAAAAAAAAAAAAAAAGAGAAAGAAAAACTCTTACGCCTATTGTCACGCTTCTTGGCTTTCCTCATGCCTTTCTTGTGGACCTTTCCTTTTTTTTCACTATAAAGCTGGCCTTATCGGGGAATAGCCAACTGGTGAGACGATTTGTAACAAATTTTACATACAACTCTACGATGTCGTCCCTCTCTCTCTCTCTCTCTCTCTCTCTGGGGTCGAGATCGAGGCGATTCAAAATGGCGGCGTGTTTTCTTTTTTTTGTGTCCAAAGGAAGTTCGTTTAAATGAATTTCTACAGTCCCCAACCAAGTACCGAAGTCAGTCACCATGCCAAGTTGTTACTTATTACACCGGCGTATCACAGGCGAGTTCTTTATGACTCAAATCGACATTTTAATGCGGAACACAGCTGCTGTTATACCTGTTGGTGTAATGTTGCCACAGCGGGGATGTGGCACAATGGCAAGACACTACATTTGTATACCACTTGACTGTGTGTTGTTCAATACCAAGAAGATGTGTTTCAAGTTTACTGACGTGGATGATCATAATCATTGTCGCTTTGACCTACTGACAGTGATCGCCATTGTTTTCATGTTATGCTACTTGTTATCCTGCGGTGATGATGTTTGAAGCAAATCCGGGGCCACTCTCACCTGCAAAGGAAACTGAATACACAGCGAGGTCTGGTGATACGGGCAGCTGTGAGCAGTCACCCTGGACGTCCGAGGTTTAGAACAGTATGCTGGGCAGTGTGCAGCAATGCATTACAGACAACATTGGAGAAGCCATGACCCAGGTTACCAGATATCTGCAAGATCAGCAAATCAAACAGAACGAAACAACGATGTGAAGACAAAATGAACAGACTGAGAAGCTGGAGAATACCATTCAACAGATGAAGGCACAACTGGGGAGAGTAGAGCATAACCAGAGACAGATGAAGGAGGAACTGAGCATATTATACTCTCAGTGTGTCGACCTCCAGCAAGTAAATGACGATCTTCGTGACGAAGTTAGAGCACTGCAAGCAAAATGTGACTCTTTAGAAAACCGCAGCAGAGGGAATAATATCTTGTTCGTCGGTATCAAGAGAGAGCAAGGCAGGAAGGAAAAGTGGGAGGATTGTGAACGGAGGTGAAGGCTGTCATGAGAGAGGGCATGGGAATCAAGGAAGACATCTACATTGAACGTGCTCACAGGGCAAGAAGAGTGACGCTATCATCGTCAAACTCCTCCCTTTACAAGCAGAAGATCATGATTCTGCAGAATGCCAAGAAACTGAAGACTTCTAAGCAATACAGCAGTGTATTTGTGAGAGAAGATTTCTCAGCAATTGTGCGTAAGAAGAGGAAAGGCCTGAACGACAAAGCAAATCAGTTGTTAAAAATGGGCCAGAAAACAAAAATGAGGTTTGATAAGCTTATCACGCAGGAGGGGGTATACACATGGGACATTGTGACAGAGGAACTGATTAGAATACAGGGGGTATACACATGGGACATTGTGACAGAGGAACTGATTAGAATACAGGGGGTATACACATGGGACATTTTGACAGAGGAACTGATTAGAATACAGGGGGTATACACATGGGACATTCTGACGGAGAAACTGATTAGAACACGTGATGGAAACGATGATGAAACGAACGAAATGTACGACGCTGACGTCACAGAGAACGTCACGAGGGAACAGGAAGCTGTCAACCAAGAAACCGAGCCGCAGAACGACTTGGACTGGGACTACAACCCGTTACCACGACGACAAGAACACTGCCCTGCCTCTACAATGCCTGGACACCAGAACGACTTCAAACCTCCACCCCTACACCTTCTGTCATTGTCGGAGTACCCGAAAATGATTCCGTCAAGAGACAGGTGTGTCCACGGTAGCAGTTCATGCGCTGATGTGCCACCCAACCTGTCACAGGAAGATGCACGCGATGCACGTACATCGGCCAGCTGTCCCGTGTCAACTCCGTGCCACGCTAGAAGTCCCGTGAACACGCGTCAACGCGTGCGCTCGGTGTCCAGGAACAGGTGTACTGACAGAGATGACAGGCAAGCGAACACACTAAAAAATTGGATGAAACGGAGCAACCAAAGCAATGAAAAAGAAACACGAGTGTTGGGGAAGGGACAAAATGGGATAAGAGGTGTGGGGTGAGAAGGGGGGATGGTGGCAGAATTGGGAATAGTGGGAATGGTGGGAGGGGTGGTAAAGAGAACACGAACAAGTAACGGTGTGGCCGAACCCCGACAAGAATAAAAATCTGCAGATGGAACTGTGAAGTTGGCCCGTAAAAACTGGATATAAGTGAAAGTTGTTAATAATTTGATTACATTTGATGTTTTTTCACTTAATGAAACTTTTGTTTATTCAGATGGTTTAAATTACACAGCGTTCAGCGAATATAATGTATTCGTTTCAAAGCCATAAAACTGTCACAACAAGGTAGATACTCGGGAGGAGTCATCGTTTTTGTTCGGAAACAGTTGACAAAATTCGTAAGGAAAATTGACATGGATTATCAGCACATGGTCGTCCTAGAGATAAGTAAAGATTAGTTGGAACCAGTAAAAATGTATTTTTAATTTGTGTTTATAATCATCCATATGATAGTAGGTACTGGGGACAGTCTCATCAAGGGTTTGGTTTAGAAATCCCGGAACAATGTTTGATTGATCTGCATGAAAGATTCGATTATTTCCTGACTATAGTTTTTGGCGATTTGAATGCCAGTACAGGCTGTGAGAATGCTGTGTTGTGTGACGAGTTCTCTCCCTTTGATAAGTCTGATCATGATTATCGCTTTACCTTCAGACGTAAATCCAACGACAAAGTAATTAGCAACTTTGGGAAAGATTTATTGACAGTGTGTGGAATGTTCGCTTGTGTAATTGCTAATGGTTTTGTACATTTGGATTTGATGACTCTTTTACTTATGTTACAAGCGCTGGTGGCAGTTTGATAGACTATTTTGTTATTTCAAAAGAGCTGTGCTTAGAACGTCGTATTGGTGATCTGTGTGTTCTGTCTTGGATTGATTCACCACATTTATCTGTATATATTATCCTGACCCAGCTGAACGTGACGATGATAAGTTAGATGAAAAGGGAAGTTCACACGGTAACAAGTGGATAACGAAATGTGTTTGGAATCAAACCTTAGAACATCGGTGAACATGACGATAAGTTTGATGAAAAGGGAAGTTCACACGGTAACAAGTGGAAACCTTAGAACATCGGTTTATCAATTGTATCTTGTCTGATGAAATTCAAGACATACTTTCAAGAGCATTATATCTCATCGATTTTGACGTGAACTATGGACTCTCTTTGTTCACAGATGCTCTAGTGCGTTCAAGTGAATGCATGAAAAAAAGTATCTATAAAGGAGTAAAAACCAGAAACGCCTCTTGGTTTGACAACGAATGCACCAAATTGAAGATTAAAGCTGTCAGTCATTAACAGTGTTCAGACGAACTACACAAATGGAACACCGAATAACATATGTTGACGACAGGAGACAATACAAAACTTTAATCAAGAAGAAAAGATCCTTTTTAAATGTAACAAGGCTAAGCAACTTGCTTCTTATGGCAAGGACTGCAGATCATTCTGGAAGGATGTAAAACAGTTATCTGGCAAGAAGAAAACTAATGTATGCCCTGATATAGCCAAAGCTCAATGGTTTGATCACTTTCGGCATTTATTCAATGGCGAAATGATTGAGAGACATCCTGATGTTGTTCAAGCTGGAGATGATTTAATTACGATTTGCGACGATCTTGATAGACCTGTTCAGGAAAATGAAGTAACTGAAGCAGTTTGCAAACTGAAAATCGTAAAGCATGTGGCATCGATGGAACTGTGCCTGAAATGTTAAAACTATCTGGAAACCCTGCGATTGTTTTCATGACAAAATTGTTTAATACTATATTTTGATGAAGGGATCTACCCTGTAGAATGGACAAAAGCAATTATCGTTCCTGTTTTTAAAAAAGGGTGACCGGACCTTGACTGACAGTCACAGAGGAATTTCCTTAATGAGTTTGATAAGCAAATGTTACACCGCTATACTAAATAAAAGACCAATAAAATGGATTGAAAATCATAATAAGTGACGGAGTCACAGGCCGGTTTCAGGAAAGGATATTCAACATTTGACCATATATTTACATTAAATGCAATTATAGAAAAATATTTTTCAAAAAAAAAATCAGGACTCCAAAAGCACCCGCAACATTGTTCACGGCAGGAGGCAGCAAATCATGGCCAAGGATAACAGTGCCACTCGGAACATGCAGGCAGTGTCTGCTGGACGGGACAGATGACTGGGAGTGCACTGCAGACCTCCCAGAATGGAAGAGTCACCCAGAGATCAGCAAGAGTGGCGTTAGACCAGACATAGTAGTCCACTCTCAGTCAACCAAGCAGCTGATCATGATCGAGCTCACGGTGCCATATGAGAACAGAATGGAGGCAGCTCAAATCTACAAGACTGAAAAGTATGCTGATCTGGCAAACAGCCTGAGGAGAGAAGGCTATCAGGTCAAAGTCCTCACTGCAGAAATTGGAGCTAGGGGGTTTGTAGGAATGTCTGCATACAGCCTCATGAAACAGCTCTCAATTGCAGGGAGGGAAAAATCAGAGCCCTGAAAGCAATGGCAGAAGCAGCAGAGAGGTGTTCAAGCTGGATCTGGTCAAGGAGGAACAAAAGTGAACTTCATAAGGCTTAACTTTCCTACAAATATCAGGTGTCCCAGTGGCTCAGTTGGTTAGTGCGCGAGTCATTAAGTGGAAAATGAACATGTCCAGAGGGTCATGGGTTCGAATCCCAGCCATGGCTCGTCCCAAGATAGGAAAAAAGGGGCAGCAGAGGGACATCCGAAGTCATGAACCGGGTGTGGCCCAAACCCCCTAGAGTGTCAGAAGATAAGGGCCCAAACACTTGCTTGAAGGGGGCTTCTCTTCTGAGGACTCTCTGCTGCCACGCTTTCCACGAGTTTCTTTCTACTAAAAGACTAATAAAATGGATTGAAAATCATAATAAGTTAACGGAGTCACAGGCCGGTTTCAGAAAGGATATTCAATATTTGACCATATATTTACATTAAATGCAATGATAGAAAAATGTTTTTTTTCAAAAAAGAGGAAAGCTTTATGCCAGTTTAGTAGATGTGAGGAAGGCCTTTGACTCCGTTCAACGCGAGCCCCTATTTGATATTCTATCAAAACAAGGCGTTCATGGGAAGTTCAAGAATGCTGTCATATCCGTATTCAATTCTGTTGTATCTTGTGTAAGGGTTGAAGACAAACTAACAGATCTTTTTGATTGTCCAGTCGGTCTAAGGCAAGGTTACATATTAAACCCAGTTCTCTTTTCTATATTTATAAACGAAATTGCAACATCCCTGAATGAGAATGGTGTGCATGGGATTCAGTTGCTACCTGGGATTGTTGAATTGTTTCTTCTTCTTTTCGCTGATGATATTGTACTCTTGTCCGACACTGCCAGGGATCTTCGGAATTAGATTGATATCCTTAACGATGCTTGCAAAAGTTTGTTTCTAAATATAAATGAAGACAAAACTAAAGTGATGGTTTTCTGTGTGTGTGTGTGTGTGTGTGTGTGTGTGTGTGTGTGTGTGTGTGTGTGTGTGTGTGTGTGTGTGTGTGTGTGTGTGTGTGTGTTGTAGATACGAAAGGTGGAACTTGGGAGACACTGAATTGGAGTACTCAATGAATACAATTACTTGGGATTTGTTTTTACAACAAAAATGAGTCTGAACAAGGGAGTTGAGGCTCTTGCAGTGAAGGGCAGGAGGGCATGTGTCGAATGCATCAAATGTATCTGTAAATTGAATGACATCTCGAAGACTTGTTTTTTTCAAGATTTTTATGCTCAGGTTCAGCCTGTATTGATGTATGCATCTGAAATGTGGGGGCTACATAGGCTAAATAGCATTGAAAAAGTCCATACTTTAGCCTGCAAACGTTTTCTTAGGGTTCCTTTAAAAAACACCCAATAAATTTGTGTACGGGGAAACTGGCAGGCATCCATTGTACATCAATAGCGCTGTTAGATGTGTCAAGTATTGGCTAAAGCTCTTAAAGATGGATTTATCAAGAATACCTCGCCAAGCGTATTTAATGCTCGTTAATATGGACGAAAAGGGTAAAGTATGCTGGGCATCAATGATAAAAAACAACAACATTGTTTTAATTTCGGATTCGACTGCGCATGGTTAAACCAAGGAGTGAGCCATGAA